>JBAMBR010003719.1:0-15606 GCA_037044475.1 Zaprionus obscuricornis
GGTCCAAGATGCTAGTGGTTTTCCCATAACAGATGCAACAATTATTGTATCTGGTTTAGAAGAGAAACCAATACGTACCTCAAAACGTGGCGAATACTGGCGATTATTGACACCGGGCATTTATAGTGTTTATGCAACGGCATTTGGGTGAGCAAGGCAACAATTATTCAAATATTGGTAGCATTATCTTCTTATATTTCTATATATTAATATTCCTCATCTTCTTCTTCTATCTTCTTCCTAAACAGTTATCAATCGAGCGTGCCACAGGAATTGCATATTACCAATGATGGAGCTGAGGCAATGCGTGTCGATTTCAAGCTATCACCCGTTGAGACCAACTTTGATGGTATTAGCAGTTATTACAATCCATACTTTTTTAGGCATTAAGATCGCGTAACGCGCGTGGAGCTTTCGTCAAAGTGAAGCCAAGAATACCACCACCATTACCACCACTACTACCACAACCACCAACCACCGTTTATCAATATAAATAACCAGCACAAACCACTAAAGCACCGCTATGCCAAAAGAAATTGCTAACAGTAACAACATGACAAGCAAAACTTATCGATTGATATGATAACTAATTGTTATTAGAATCTATCGATCATTAACTATTTACAACTAACATTTGTAACACACGCTATGTAACTAGACATATATATCGATAGATTTATCGAACTTTATCGATAGATTTATCGAACTATATTGATAAATTTATCGATATATATATATGCATCTTTGCCCATTTTTGCAACCAAATTGCACGCCACAACGAACAAATCACACACACACATACATTTACACACACACATTCTTTATAGTCTTTGCATTTTGCAGTAAATCGCATCACAAAATTTTTTTTTTTTATCATTATTTGATCAAATTTTTTTTTTATTTTGTTTAGTTTAAATACATATTGCTTACTGTATTCTCTCTCTATCTCTCTTACACACAGACTCTCTGTCTGACACTGTCTCTCTATATCAGCATCTCACTCTTTTTACACTATTATCTATATTTCTATTATGTCTCTTAAGTTAATCATGTTTAATCTGTTTGTAACTTATTTCTCTGTCTACCTCCCTCCCCCCCTGAACGCATCTATATAAAGAACACAAATGACAAAGAAAAACAAAAAACAAGCACATACAAAAAAATTAAATAGAACAATTGCAAAATGTTATAATACCATAATACTGTTAGATCTAGATCTATATATATATATATATATATATATATATAAATTTATATATATACAATATCAATTTGTACATAATGCAAGATAATGCAGCAAGTTAAAGAAGCAACAGAAGATGCAGCAACAGTAGCAGCAGCAGCAGGCAGCTAAAAAAAATGTTGATGATGATGATGATGATGATGGCGATAATGATGAAGTGTACCCCACCAACAAGTACGAGCCATACAATGGCCAAAAACAAAAAAGCGAACAAAAATATTATGAAAATTTCCCAATTCAATTATAAACTATATTAACGATAACGATAACGATATATATACATATATATATATATATATATATATATACTATATGCATATGTATTTAACGGCTTATTCTCGAAACGAACAAATATGTAAAAAAAAACCAAATGAAATTATGTTATATTATCATGGCACAACTTCTAGAACACATATATAGAAAGATTTATATATATATATAATATATGTATACTATATATAAAAATGCAAATCGAGATTAAATGAACTTGAATAAACAATATCTCTCTCTCTGCTAGCTATATGTGCTAGCATATACATACACATATAGATATATAGATACCATACGTCTAATGTATATCAATCAAATCTTATCTAACTATATATATGTATATATATATATATAGATATATACTAGATAAACTCTATATGAAAGCAAATATATGGCAAGTAATTATTACAAGATATATGTGGCAGATATATATATATATATATATATATATATGATATATATAGTGCAACACACTGAGAGTGACACAAAATTGAAAATTGAAATTAGAAATCGTATATCTATATAATTGACTACTTTATGATGTTAACAAATTACAACTGCAGTCAGTAACCGTAGCCCACAATACAGAATGCTATAAAATATAACACTAAATCGTAATAAAATTCAACAATTATCATAAAATATAAAAAAATAATAATAATTATACAGAGAGAGAAATAAAAATTTTAAACTACAGGATAAAAAAAAGAAAACATTGCTAAAATAAAATGTTTAATTTTTGCGTAGTGTGTTTTATTATTATTATTTGTTTTTTTTTTCTCTCTATATGCATATTATATATATAATATATATTCATGAATAAAACACAAACCCTGAGAAATTTAACAATGGACTTAATCTGAAATTAATCATGTTTAAATCGCATACAACTTTCATTTTCTGTCTCATTAATTCAATATATAAAATACATAGACGTACAATTCTTATTAGCAAAAAGAAAGAAAAAAAAAATAAAAATTATTCAAACTGTAAGTAAATATTAATTAGTAATCGTTATCGTTATCGAATTTCACAAAGTTTTTTTTTTTTTTTTTTTTTTTTTAGTTTTAGTTGTTAAATATTTTGAATAAAATTTTCGTATTTTTTCATATAATTTTCCATATAAATATTGTTAGTAGGTTTGTGTTTTATTCATGAATATATATTATATATATAATATGCATATAGAGAGAAAAAAAAAACAAATAATAATAATAAAACACACTACGCAAAAATTAAACATTTTATTTTAGCAATGTTTTCTTTTTTTTATCCTGTAGTTTAAAATTTTTATTTCTCTCTCTGTATAATTATTATTATTTTTTTATATTTTATGATAATTGTTGAATTTTATTACGATTTAGTGTTATATTTTATAGCATTCTGTATTGTGGGCTACGGTTACTGACTGCAGTTGTAATATGTTAACATCATAAAGTAGTCAATTATATAGATATACGATTTCTAATTTCAATTTTCAATTTTGTGTCACTCTCAGTGTGTTGCACTATATATATCATATATATATATATATATATATATATATATCTGCCACATATATCTTGTAATAATTACTTGCCATATATTTGCTTTCATATAGAGTTTATCTAGTATATATCTATATATATATATATACATATATATAGTTAGATAAGATTTGATTGATATACATTAGACGTATGGTATCTATATATCTATATGTGTATGTATATGCTAGCACATATAGCTAGCAGAGAGAGAGATATTGTTTATTCAAGTTCATTTAATCTCGATTTGCATTTTTATATATAGTATACATATATTATATATATATATAAATCTTTCTATATATGTGTTCTATAAGTTGTGCCATGATAATATAACATAATTTCATTTGGTTTTTTTTTACATATTTGTTCGTTTCGAGAATAAGCCGTTAAATACATATGCATATAGTATATATATATATATATATATATATATCGTTATCGTTATCGTTATCGTTAATATAGTTTATAATTGAATTGGGAAATTTTCATAATATTTTTGTTCATTTTTTTTGTTTCATTTGTTTTTGGCCATTGTATGGCTCGTACTTGTTGGTGGGGTACACTTCATCATTATCGCCATCATCATCATCATCATCATCAACATTTTTTTTAGCTGCCTGCTGCTGCTGCTACTGTTGCTGCATCTTCTGTTGCTTCTTTAACTTGCTGCATTATCTTGCATTATGTACAAATTGATATTGTATATATATAAATTTATATATATATATATATATATATATATATAGATATAGATCTAACAGTATTATGGTATTATAACATTTTGCAATTGTTCTATTTAATTTTTTTGTATGTGCTTGTTTTTTGTTTTTCTTTGTCATTTGTGTTCTTTATATAGATGCGTTCAGGGGGGGAGGGAGGTAGACAGAGAAATAAGTTACAAACAGATTAAACATGATTAACTTAAGAGACATAATAGAAATATAGATAATAGTGTAAAAAGAGTGAGATGCTGATATAGAGAGACAGTGTCAGACAGAGAGTCTGTGTGTAAGAGAGATAGAGAGAGAATACAGTAAGCAATATGTATTTAAACTAAACAAAATAAAAAAAAAATTTGATCAAATAATGATAAAAAAAAAAATTTTGTGATGCGATTTACTGCAAAATGCAAAGACTATAAAGAATGTGTGTGTGTAAATGTATGTGTGTGTGTGATTTGTTCGTTGTGGCGTGCAATTTGGTTGCAAAAATGGGCAAAGATGCATATATATATATCGATAAATTTATCAATATAGTTCGATAAATCTATCGATAAAGTTCGATAAATCTATCGATATATATGTCTAGTTACATAGCGTGTGTTACAAATGTTAGTTGTAAATAGTTAATGATCGATAGATTCTAATAACAATTAGTTATCATATCAATCGATAAGTTTTGCTTGTCATGTTGTTACTGTTAGCAATTTCTTTTGGCATAGCGGTGCTTTAGTGGTTTGTGCTGGTTATTTATATTGATAAACGGTGGTTGGTGGTTGTGGTAGTAGTGGTGGTAATGGTGGTGGTATTCTTGGCTTCACTTTGACGAAAGCTCCACGCGCGTTACGCGATCTTAATGCCTAAAAAAGTATGGATTGTAATAACTGCTAATACCATCAAAGTTGGTCTCAACGGGTGATAGCTTGAAATCGACACGCATTGCCTCAGCTCCATCATTGGTAATATGCAATTCCTGTGGCACGCTCGATTGATAACTGTTTAGGAAGAAGATAGAAGAAGAAGATGAGGAATATTAATATATAGAAATATAAGAAGATAATGCTACCAATATTTGAATAATTGTTGCCTTGCTCACCCAAATGCCGTTGCATAAACACTATAAATGCCCGGTGTCAATAATCGCCAGTATTCGCCACGTTTTGAGGTACGTATTGGTTTCTCTTCTAAACCAGATACAATAATTGTTGCATCTGTTATGGGAAAACCACTAGCATCTTGGACCAAACCCTTAATACCAATATGTGCTTGCTTCAATAGTTGTAACAATGGTTGTTTATTCCTTGACCATTCTTCGGGTAATTTACTAGCCAATGGATACTTGCAACATGACAATTCGATGGTCAATTCAAAGCAATTACTAAATGCATAATTAAAATCTTGCATGCCACCGGATAGTTCATACCAATTGGCACCATTTGTAATGCCACCAGCGAAGCTATCATTACAACTATTGCCACGTCGCATTATTGGATGATTATCGGCATATGAATGTGCCAATTGTTTAAATACACGATCATCGGGTGTTAAACTTTCCTCACAGCAATCATTATGTGAACTATAAATAAAAATTGTATATAAAAAAACGGAATTAAAGATAAAATTGTATGGTCAATAGTTTTGGATGAATAACTTACAGTGAATTATCATATGGATAGCTGGCAACAACAGCGCCGCCATGAAAATTGGCTGATAATACAAATGGTTTACTAACAATCCATTCGGCCAATGCAGCTGTTTCCGGTTGACGTGTCTGTGCACGCAAATTGTTAACATATTGTTTATCCAAACGATCCGGAAAATCACGATTCAAGTCAACATTCGCTGCATTGCCGCGTCCTACATAATTTGGTAACGATTCGCAGTTTCCTTCCTGCAAATACAGACAGAGAGAAAGGGAAAATTAGAGAGTTGTAGTTAACTTGGCCTTATTGTCTATATATATATATACATATATGGCTAATATCTATGAATTATATATATATATATCTGTATTTATAGGCAATTTAGCATTCAAAGCTCGTGCCTTTTGCGGCTTAATAATAAAACAAAACAAAAAATAAATAAAAATAAGAAAGAGTTGACCAAACTTGTCTTTAATATGACAGTCAGGTTGCATAGCTCTTGCAACATTTACTATATATTAATATATGCAAAAGTAACGCACAGACAGAGTAAGAGTGAAAGAGTGAAAGAGAGAGAGAGAGAGCGAGCTGGCAATATTGTGCAATATAATCACAAACAAGCTACAACTGCGCCTGCTGATCCTCTGCCGCCAAGTCAAAAAAATAAATAAAATCGCGATATTTTCATTTTAATTGGAACAACTGTCAATCAATTTTGAAATTGGCCAGAGATTTGATTGTATAATAAAAAAAAAAAAAAAAAAACAAATTGTGATTATATATAGAAGAACACAAACATGTGTATGTGTATGTGTGTGTGTGTGTGTGTGTGTGTGTGTTTATAGAAATTTAGGTTAGTCACAGCGAACGATCACATAAATTGACGCATTTAAATGTCGCTGTGATTTCCCCAACTCCCTCTGCTCATCATATAAACATTCAGCACTTAGGCCTAGACTAATTGCATATACACACACACACGAAGGCATATGCACACATGTATATACAAAAATTTATCTGTGCTCATTTATCAAAAGCTACTGTAATAAACTTCGCTTGAAACTTCCAACTTTTAGTCACAGAATAGTAAAAATGCAAACAGACAGCCAGACAGAGAGAGGGAGAGAACGAGAGCGTGAGCGTGAGAGCGATGTGCAGTGAGAGCGGTGTGCAGTGAGAGCAGTGTGCATTGAGAGCGTAAGCTTTGGCAAATGGAATTCTAATTAGTGTAAGAAAAAAAAAAGGTAATGCGTTTGCTGTGCTGGCGCAATTGCATATGTAAGAGCTTTTGCAAGCATAAGGCTAATGATTATCGATAGCATATTTATTGCCTCTGTGTCGCTCTCTACACATACACACACACACACACTCGCATGTAGTGTCTGTTTTTTTGCTTTTGTTTTTGTTAGTATTCGCATATGATGCCAGTGCTTACTAGAGCTAAACCGCTCCTCATGGCGCCCAAATGTTAATCACACACACACATACACACACACATATATATATATGTGTATGTATACAAATTGGTAAATTACAATTAGAAGTAGAAGAAGCAAAATAACAACAGTCAGCAGCGGCAGTAGTAGTAGCAACAACAGCAGCAGCCGTTGTCAGCAGAGGCGTCATAGCAACAGCGCAAAAACAGAACATGCAAAAACGCAACAAGCAGGCAGCACTGCAATGTGTCAACAATCAAAGAGGCGTGGCAAAATTGTGCAAAAAAGACAGACAGAGGGAGTGAGTGAGACAGAGATAGAAAGAGCAGATTTAAAGTTACTGTAGCCCTAACGCAATCAAAATGTAAGTGCGCAGCAGCAGCAGACGCAATAGCAGCAGCAGCAAAAAAAAAAAAAATAATAATAATAAGCAGGACAACAGCAACAACACAAAAAAATAGTCAGCAAGCCAGCAGCAACTGGGCAGCGCGGCAGAGACTTCTGAAATTTCATACATATTGATTTTTCCACATTGAATAAGAGCAACACACACATACACACACATAGACACACAAAAAAAAAGAAACACGCAAACAGGTGACATAAAACAGACCAAAAGAGGGAGAGAGAGAGAAAAAAAAAATGAAAAGAAATTGTCTTCGTTGTCATTGTCAACTGTCGATTGTCTGATTGTTGAATTGTTATTGCGTGTAATACAACAACAACAACAACAACAGGCAGACATACACATACCTGAGAGAGTGCAAAACCATCGGGATTCATGGTGGGCATCAGATATATATCAGTTGTATTCACCAGCTGTGCAACATAATAATTACGCTCGTAGTTACCCAATAGATATTGTGCCAAATAAATGAGCAGCTGTCGTCCAACAGTTTCATCGCCATGCATATTGGCAATATATTTCACTGGCGGTGTCAATAATGGACGATTACGTGTATTCTTTGATATTTCCAATGCCAATATATTTCGTCCCTCCAATGATCTGCCAATGCTATGTACACGGGCTAAATCGGGATATGCTTTCTCTAAGCGTGCAAATAGATCCTCGAATTGCTCTTGGCTGCTATAATGTGGCAATTGTAGAAAGCTTTCATCCTCACGTATTATGGCGCTTTGGGCATATAACGGTAACATTAGTGCCAACAATAGTGGCAACAAGAGCGTAACAAACCAATGCATTTTGTTTTTTTTTTTTTTGTTTTTTCTTCTTATTTTTCTCTTTTGTTTGGAGACTCGCACAACTGTTTACCGTTAGATTATTGTTATATCTGTTGAAGCTTTGCTGTTGCTGTTTCCCGCTGCTATGACTATACGTTGCTGAGCTGATGCTGCTACTTGTGTTGTTGCTGCTGTTAAATGCGGCTACTGCTAGTTATCACTGGCGTGCAAATTAACGTACGTCCCGCTTTTTGTGATTATAGAGATAGACTTGTGTGTGAGCAGAGACTTTTTCTCAGCATTAGCTCTCTATAAGCCCGTCAACCAACCAGCCGCGTGCCTCACAAGCTTCAAGCCTCTGGCGAGCGTCGTATATTTATTATTAAGTATTTATTGCTACCGTACGCCGTACGCCGTACGTATTACTGATTGATGCCTCTAGCTATGGCATACAGCCATACACAGCATATACAGTAAAACTTAAGCTCAAAACTCTGATGCTCTGTTTATATGTAGATAGATGTATTATTTATTTGTTGTTATCTTTTGCTGCAAGCAAGCAAGCAGCTCCACACGATTCAGCTCAGCTTCAAAAAATGTACTGTTTGAAAATTTGCTGCGTTGATTGGCCTTAAGTCCGTGCTGCCCGCCCGTTGTCCCACTGTATTGTCACTGTCGACTCTGTCGACGACACTGCGCTGCGGTCTCAGTCTCAGTCTCTGTTGCTGTTGACGCTCGCAACGTCGCTGTTGCTGCTGTTATAACAACAACAAACACAAGAACAACAACAGTTGCTGAGAGCGACGACGTGCGATAATTGTAGGGAAATTACACGCCAGAGAGCGCAAAGCTTTGCGCTTGTCTGTCACGAGTTTTGTTGTTGCTCGGTGTCGACGTCGACGTCGCTGTCACCGTCGATTCAGTTTGTTGTTTTTTTCTTGTTGTTATTGTTGATTTTGTTTAATACTGTTATTGTTATTATTGTCACATTGTAGCAATAAAGTTGCGTTTAATAACAAATCAATCGATTTTATTATATATTTTTTTTTTGGTATTTATTTTATTTATTTGTATTATTATTTTTTTTTTTTTTGCCTTATTTGGTTTCTTTATCACACATATTGTGACTATATTCGCAAACACTCACACACACTCCTCACTACAACTTGTGGTTGTTGACTACTCTGATGTTTTGTTTGTGTATGAGCGCGCGGCGTATGGTGTGTGTATTGTGGCCCGTTTTTCGCACAGTCGACAGCGTATGAAGCGCGGGCGGCATTGCCAGATGCAAGCGAGGCGCCTGCGCGAGCCAGCCAAGGAGAGCAGCAGCAAAGCGTGGTGAGAGTGTAAGAGTATGCTGAGAGGTATAAGGAGAGAGAGAGAGAGGTACACTGACGCGTAGCAGTAGCAGAGGCCGCCGTCGTCGCAGCAGCAGCAGTAGCACCGAGAAAGGCAGCGCTGTTGAGTGTGCGGTGGTTTTTGCTTGTGCGCCGCATGTTCTTTAATCGTCATGAAGCAGCAAAAACGCCAACGCACGTCACATGTGTCATCATGCAAAAAAGGATATAATTTAAGCGTACACATAAAAAAATCGATAACTTACACTCTCTGTGACGTCACAGGTGCCCTTTCAATGGTAATATTATTCTTGTGCGTGGGCACCTTCAATATGTTAGCAAATTGCTCTACCTTCGACACATAACTAAAGCATACACTTACACACGCATACACACACAGGGTGGCACACAGACAGAGACAGAGACAGAGAGGGAGAGTGAGAGTGCAGTGAGTGTAATTTTAATGCGTTTGTCAATGCGCATTTCTATGTGTCTGTCTGTGTTATGGCTTATCATCGCTTGCTGCTGTTGCCGGGTTATGGAACGATGAAATCGATGTAAATCTTCCAGCTGTTTATTCACAGTAATTATTGCCGACCTAAGTTGAAAGCGCTATCAGTTAATTAACTATAATATATACGCTGGGATTTTTTTTCTTTCTTTTTTTTATGTTTTTTGAATTCTGGGAAATTTTTATCTCTCTTTTAATATGTCTGCAAATGTTGTTTTTTTTTTTCTTCTTAGCATCAATGTGTTAAAAGTACTGTAAATACTGGAAAAATCAAATACTTCAATTAGATATACATAGAAACGACGACGCTACACTCTTGACCTACATTGATGTGTTTAGTTTAGTTTTAAAATGGCAACAAAACAAAACAACACAAGAAATAAAAGAAACAACAAGAAACAAAAAAAACAGCAGAGATCTATGAGTACAGTAGTAAGTGCATATGGCAAACTGTCATGCAAATAACGGCAATTGAAATATTATGTGCAACTTTTTGCAACTCTTTAACATTCAACACACACACACACTCACATTTGTCGGCACACACAAGAAAAACAAAAGCGAAAAACGAAAAAAAAAAAAAACAAGTTGCGGTGATCTGTCGCATTGTCGCTGTCACTGTCACAAACACTAGGCGAAACAATTGATACACTATATTTTTTTTTGGGCTTAACATTTAAGAACATTTGTAATTATACATAGAGTATACAATGAAATACGAATATAAAAATAATAACAATAATAACAGCATGTAGAAGACGAAGAAGAAGAAGAAAACCGGTTGCATAAACAGATACAAATTGCAAGATACAAACTTTAAGTGTCTTCATGTGTCATGTGTTGCTGCTGCTATGTGTAGTACCTCCACTTTATTGTCATTGCACTTTTGTTGCTCTTGCTGTTGTTGTTGTCCTAATACATATGTATGAGAATCAAAGTTGTCTAAATACAAGCAATATATGGTATGTATATATATATATATATCTATATATACAATTACGAGCATGTTTCACAGTATAAGTATCAGAGTATGGATATGGATATAGATACGTTTACGAGTACTGGGTTTTGGTTATGTTATGCTGTGATATGTATGGGTAGAAATTGCTCTGCAGTTGTCATTTGTAAGCTTTTGTTTTGTATCTTTGTATACTCTTCTTAGAGTATATGCATTATGGCATCAAGTTTGTAAGACACGGGGATAGAGAGGGCATATGTATCTGTAAGAGTCTATGAATTTTAGCCCTTTCAGTAAGCAATTCTTTAGGCCGTCACATAAGTCGTAACGGCACGAATTGGGCTACTATAGCATATAGCTGCCAAAGGAACAATAGTTTGGAAATTAAGTATAAATTTTAGGACCATTTAAGCATTAAAGTTTAGTAGTGTATGTCTCTCAAGTTTAATCTATAACAGAACATTATATCCTACAGGAAAATTGAATCCTTTTATGAATATGAATTCATCGTCCGAAAATGATTTAAGGATTTAAGTTTAACAATGTCAAATACAAATCTTCAAAAGTTTAATATAAATCAAAGCACTATAGCATATAGTTACTATAGAAACGATCGGATGAAAAATGAAATTTTTGTATGAAAAAGATTTTTTATTTAAAATTGCAAGTGTACAAAATCGTCGATAAGTCAATAAATAAATAAATTATTTTTTCTCTCTGTTTTCTTTAATTTAAACCCGTTTCGTCCCGTACTATATGCAATTAGTGTATAGTGTACAGTGTACAATGCAGCAAAACATTACGTCAGAGTGTGTATTAAGATTAGAGACCATTCAGCAATAATTTGCTCTTTATTTATAGACCAAACTTACCACCCACCCTTCCAAAAGTCCCCCCATCACACATTTCACTAAAAAAAAACAAACTCATAGTCAGAGTATAATCAAATGCGATTGCTCTATATAATCATCATCAATGAGCAACAAAACTTATCTAATCAGACGAACATTGTATATATATATATATATACGTACATAATACTGTGTATGTATAACTGCAAGTATATCATCAGATTATATGTCATAATCCTGCTAATCCATCTGACTTTAAGTATAAATATTCATATGAACTTTAAAAAATTGTTGTTGTTTTTTTATTGGATTGTTAATAAAGAAGAAGGCAATGAAAAGAAAAACGAACATCATCACGTTCTACTTGAAAGATTAAAATGAAATACAATTGAAAAGAGAATTGAATAAAAAAAATGAAAGACATGAAAAATTTATTACTATATATAAAATATTGCAAGCTCAGTTTTGTTTGCATAAGTTTATTTTGTGCCTTTGAACTTTTGAACGACTTTGAACTTGAACTCAAGTATTATTAGTCTTACATTATATATATATGTTGCATGTTGTACATGTTATATTTATTATCGGAAGAGAAATTGTAGCTGCAATTGCAGAGCAAAATTATCCGACACACAAATTCCTGCTTTCACTATGTTGCTATGCTAGTTTTTCCGCTTATAGCTTCAACATAATGATATACATACATACATAAATATAACTTCAATATCGATCGATTGTTTATGAATATTACATAGAAAATAAATGTATAAGTAGTACTTCAAATTGATGGCTTCTTATAACTCTGAAGAGCACTTGAAATTTTTAAGTATGCACTTGAAAATCTCTTAAATATTTTATATCTTCTTTAATGCATATAGAAAATTAGTATTATTATTTATTTTTTTATGTTTTTACTTTTGATAATCTTCAGATGTTAATTAGCTGATCATGCAGCGTTGACCTCAAACAACTTCAAATAAAAAGTGGGACAAACACTTTTTGGCTTTTATTTCAACTGTTATTGTAAATTCTTTTTATCTCTTTTGCATCTCTAGCTCCCTTTCACCCTCTCTCTCTCTCTCTCTCTCTATCTCTATCTTTAGTTGCCTGCCAGTCTTCCTATACGTAGCATTTTTGATGTGAAATGCCACGGTTCAGTTTTTTGATTCACTTGTGAAAGGGCGCACAATAATATAGCAAAGTTATTGTAGTAGTAGGGGAAGGGACGAGAACGGTAACAGGGGGTATAAGATCACAAAGATAAAAAAAATATGAACGAAAAGTTCGTGCTATCGAGAACAAAGCAAAAAAAAAAATAATAATAATAATAATACAAAAAAAAAACCCTACAGCAGTTGTCAGTTGTTGGGCCTGTCGAGTCGAGTCGAGTCTGTAATAATTTAGACAGAAACAGCAACAACAACAAATTGTTACAGATATACATACTATATACATATGTATATAATAGACATACATATACATAGATATATACAAATCTCTCTCTGTCTCTTTCTCTCTTTCTCTCTCTCTCTCTCTCTCTCTCTCTCTCTCTCTTTATAAGTACATTCACTTTTAATTGACTTTAACTAAACCGCAGCAGCTGTTTACAGCTTCACATGCAAACGTATACCAAACTTTTATTTAATTTTTTATTTGTTCCAACAACGAAAGCAAAAAAAAAAAAAAAAAATGGCAGGTCTAAAATTGAAAAATGAATAAAAAAAATAATTTTTTTTATTTTTATTTTGCTTAGTTTGTTTTTGATCATTCAGTTAAAACTGCGACATATTCATAATTATACTCTGTAACCATAGGCAATGCGGGTAATTATGACTATATGACAGAGTCTATAATCTATATATTCCTGTTCAACATCAACTGTTGTTTCATTTCTATTATGATCGTTTATCCAACAGTATAAGCGCCTGGATCTCAGATACTATATGAGCCTTAAAATTTCTAGAAAAATTCTACATAATACTTGATATCTGATAGTCGAGCATACATAACTTTAGCTTTCTCGCTTAATTCTTTTTTGTTGTTATGTCTATAACAAGTTTTGCATTGAGTTAAGCTTTCTTTTCTAGCACAAAAAAATAGAGAAAGAGTGAGAGAGAAAAAAAAGTAGAACTATATTTAAGACAGATTTATAATACTCCAATTCCCTACTAACATATTTATAATAATGCAAATAATAATGAAGCGAAACTCAAAGACAGACTATTCAAATATAAAGCTATGTCTCTATAGTATATCTTTATATATATATATATATATATATATATACATATATTTATATATACTATATACACATATGATCAAATGCCATATTTGACTAAGACATTTAATTATAGCCAGATGATGAGTTTACATTTTACAGCGTTTAATCAATTTACATTAAAAATAAACAAAAAAAATAATAAAAAATACTTTATAAAATCAGTTTGGTAAATAAAACCGTAAAGCAAGAAGAAATCGGAAGTTGTTTTAACATAATTTTCAATTGCAATTTGATATAGTTGGCGAATGTCGAAGAATTGTGAATGGGAAATACAAAGGGAATTTGAACTTTTTTTTATATGAATTGATTTTTATAAATATATAGAGATACTCGTATATTAAGTATATTCGTATACTAAGTATATTATGACTCACCTTGGCGGCAACAAAACCATCCGGATTACAGCTTGGCAAGAAATGTATTTCTGTTGTATTGAGTAATCGTTGAATCTCATCATCAGTCTCATAATTACTGGCTAAATATTCGGCCATATAGAGAACAATTTGTCGACCAAGTGTTTCATCACCTTGTATATTGGCAACTAGTTTAACCATGGGTCGTAATAAATCACCGCTGGCATTATCTGGTGTTGGTGCATCCAATGCTAGTGCATGCATGGTACGACCTTGTATGCTACGACCAATGGCATAGGGTTGGGCAAGTGTTGGATAATCTTTGCTAAGGCGTTCAAATAATTGTCCAATTTCATCATTATTAAGATAATGTGGATCCTCCAAGAAACTGGCAATTTCACCAATAACTTCAACTTTGGCAATTGTTGACGTTGATGTTGACGCTGGGCTGGGATTATTATCCGGGCGTGCATAAGCAACGGTAACGGCAACGATTAGGCATGTTAGCCCGAGCAATATGCAGGCGTCGTTGTACATTTCGCGACGCGACGCGACACGTAAGCAACAAAAACAAAAACAGAAAAAAAAAATTATAACTTAAGCGTAGGCGCAGGCGCGCACGCCAAGAAATAAAATCGGGGTGGGGCGTGTACGATTGGCGGATATCTAACACACAAAATTTGACAAAGAGAGAGCGAGCGAGCGAGAGCGAGAAAGATAGATAAACACTTGTTGCACTCAACGATAATTGCAATTGCGGCGGCGACGGCGACGGTGTTCAATTTCAATGGTTTCAATATGCAAAAACACAAAATATATAAAGCGTAGCTCAGCTGCGCTATGCAAGCACTTTCTTTAACACTTGCGCCTTTTACTGGCGTCTGCTGTTGCTGCTGCTTGTTGGCTTGATGACGTGCACTCAAGAGCCGCTTTTAACTTACCTTTAAGACGCACACAAATACAAATAAAGGAAAGAAAATAAAAACAGATGACATATAGACTGGTACATACACTAAATGATAATTCGCGCATAAAATACAAATTCAACAATTATTTTTACACTTTTCTTTCTTTTAAATAATATAAATTATATATATATAAATTCAGTTAAATACATGTAGATATGTAATTAGTTCTAGTTATATGTGCAAATGAACCGCGACCGTTCAGCTACAAAACAACTACAAATTGTAATCGAGCTATCGATACTATCGCCTAGCTTTCACATTGCCATGAGATGTGTGTTGTGCATATCGAGTTAATTTACATGCTATCGGTATGAATATCGGCATC
>JBAMBR010003723.1:0-28625 GCA_037044475.1 Zaprionus obscuricornis
GGTTCGCATATCTAATGAATGAGGACCCCTAGTAAGGAGTGAGAGGTGACGCCATAAAGCAAACTTTTCGCAGCAAAACAGCAGCGTCAAAAGTAAAAGCAACATCATGAAAAAGTAGCTATATTTGGTATGAGTTTATTTGCTTAGATCTTTACTCGCTCTAAATTCTCACACTCAGTGCGCTGGCTCTCCGCTGGGCACATATTTATCGAGTTGCTAATAGGCTGTCACATAATTAGCCTTGTAACAACAAAATCGGATACCCGAAAAGGTAGCCAATGCAAAGAGTGAGACAGTGAGAGTGAAAGGGTGCAGAATAAGATAGAGACAAAAAGGACATTAGCATTAGCTTTTGGATGAAAGTCAAAGATGTTAACGATAATGTCCGGCCGTGTTTGTAGCCAACGACTAATGCGCTTTTCACAAAAGTGTATGCTTGTATGTGTGTGATGTGTGTGTGAATGTGTTAGGGTTGAGTTTCATTTGAAAGACAGTACGATGCGCTGTAAACAAACTTATCTTTCTACTAGATTTAAGATAAGCTAAGAGCAAACCAAGACTGAGACAGAGACTGCGACTGAGACTGAGACAGAAACTGAGACTGAGACTGCGACTGAGACTGAGACTGCTACTGAGACTTCGACTGAGACTGCGACTGCTACTGAGACTGAGACTGAGACAGAGACAGAGACAGAGGCTGAGACTGCGACTGAGACTGCTACTGAGACAGAGACTGCTACTACGACTGCGACTATGTCTGAGTGTGAAGTCCAAGACCAAGACTCTTGTCAAGATTAAAAGAAAAAGAAAAGAGTTTCTTTTTCTTAAGAGTGTAAAGCATAAAAGTCAATGATGCTCTTTGTCGCATTATAACTGTAAAGACTGTTTTCTATGCTGTATTTGCACGTGCCAAAATATCTGATAAATAATTGACATTATCATTGACTTGTATATTACACGAGTGTAAAGAAAATAAAAATTTATATATAATAGAGAAAATATGTTAAATGTAAAGTGAAAAATGTAATCATATTTTTTATCATTTATTTTATTTTAGTTCAACTAATTTTGTAAAGGTCAACAGTCAATGGTTAACATTATGATTATTCTCAAAGTTTTATCAATTAATTAAAAAAAAAGAAATGTTTGTTATGCTTTATTATCATTTTTATTATTTACTATAAAAAAAAAATTTAGTTTCTCTTTATTATGTTGAAAATCTGTTACATATGTGTGCTGAAAATAAAGTTACCCTCATTATGCAATATGTGATGTTATAGAGAAAATGGTAAATGCGCCTTCCCAGAGGTGACATTAAAAAATTTTCTAAAATTGACTTTGAAAAATTGTGTGAAAAATGAGTTCAGGTCGTTGGGCAAAGCCAATGCCAATAATAGTAAACTCATACTTAGCAGGCATACATAATGCCAACCCCCAAAGGCAAATTCATAACGAAAAAAAAACAGTTAGCATTAAACGGTTAGCATTTTGCATGGATGTTGCAATTAACGATGTTGCATGCAGAACAGAGCAGAGCAACAGAGCAGCAGAGCAGCAGCAGCTGCAATCAGCCAATAAATATTCGATATGCTGCGAATGCGGGGCGATGATTATTGTTTCAACGCCTCAATAATTCGAACCATTTTTTAAAAATCGCTCACAAAAAGACAGCACACACACAACACACACACATACAAGCTTATATACATACTCACAGACACACAGAGCCACACATACATTGCTATAAAAATGGGCAAATATTTGTTGCCGTTGGCCAAATGCAAAATGCAAACGTTGACCGCGCTGTAAGTTGACGGGTATGAGTTCAATATGCATGTATGAGTGCCTGTGTGTGTGTGTGTGTATTTATTTGTTTACTTGTATATGTTGCAGGCCATGTTGCTGGCTATGCCAATGGCCAGTGCTAATTGCCAATTATGGACAAATGCGTTCGTGCGCGAAATTAAATTAACCCTTTTTTTTATTTGACTCTCGCTTGCCATAGCAGTTACTCTCTCTCTCACTCTCTGAGCTTCTGTTTCCAATGCCAGTTTCAGCTTTTTGGCTACAGCTGCTGCTACTGCCGTTGAACAACACCTTCACATCCCTCGCCTGCGACTACTTTGGCAAGTGCAATTCATGATCGTTTGTCGCCAAGTGACCGCGATGTGTCATCAATCAGCAGAACAAAGTGAAAAATAAAAATAAAAAATAAAAAACATAACTATGTACGAGTTGTATAAATATGAAATATATTTATAACGCAACATATGCTGTAGCTGAAGTTAGCTCTGGGGTAGCTGCAATAACTGAGAAGCATTTCTTATATAAATCTTAATAAAATAAAAAATAATTAAAAATTATTTTAAAAATTTTTTTTATTATTTTTTTTTTAGTCACAAATGTTTTATTGTGCAAGTAATAAATTTATAGAGCATCATTTAGTCTATTATATAAATTTATACATTGATTTCTTTTGTCGATTTGCCTGTGGTCAACTGACAATGTACACATCACCGTGCAATTATTAAAAATTGACTGATTGGCACGCCTATACAATATATATACATCAATATATATATTGGCGGGAAAAAAATGTTTGGTAAAATTACAAAAATAACAAGAAGAGGAAGAAGAAGATATAAGTGAACACCCAAATGAGTTAAGTGGCGTATGGAATCGAACCACATTCAACCACATTACAAGCGCGCATTAAAAATAATAAAATTTTGAAACTTTATATAAATAGCAACTGACATTACAATTTATTATTTCATATTTTTACTATAGACTGAATTCATAACAACGGCACTGTGGCACAGTACAGATGCTGTTAATACTCAGTAAATTTAATATAATGCATTTTAAGGGTATATATATGTGTGTGTAGTTGTAATACAAAATTTATTTATATATCATTAAAAAAATAAATAATAAAAAAATAATTTATATAATTTTATAGAGAATATATATTTTATATAATATTTTTAAAAGCAAATAATATTTTATATTTATATATGTAAGACACATTCACAAAGTACATAGTATCATCTTCGTCGATGTAATTAAACCTTTAGCTACTTGTGTATTTACGAGCATTTGTGGGAGGCTTGCAAAAAATGCTGTCAAGTGCAAAAAATAATAACACGCATCGTGTCAGATTTTTCAGATGTTCAGATATGATAATGCAAACAATGAGCCAGAGAGTTGTTCTTGTTGTTGCTGTTGTTTTTATCAGATAGCAGCCATTCTTTGTCCTTTTCCTGTATTCTGCTCTGACAATGTGGTTTATAAATGATTAAAAAAAAAAAAACCAGAAAAAAAATGTGAATTCATTGTCTTAACCTATCAAAAACAATTTTTGTCATTCGAATGTGAATGATGTTGTTATTGTTGTTGTTGCTGCTTTTACACTTTACTTTGCAACAGAGACTTGCACAACATATAAATCTGAATAAAAAGAAAATTATATAAACTAGAGCAAGTAAATATATGAATATGATTTCAATTTTATTTAATATATTATGCAATATATTTTTTTAGTTTAATCAGTTTTCTCTTGTTTATTATTGGCTGCATTTTGCTCCTCTTCAATTTCACTTTCATTTATTGTTAGTTGGCTGCCAGGAATTGAAGGTGGACGTAATACCGTTAGAGTATAACGACTAGTAACAGCAGTTCCTTGATGTGTGCGCATACTAAGGAAACGATTACGTAGACGTTCACGTCTTTCTCGATTACGTTGCTCGATCAGCTCCTCTAAGTTCACTTTGGAAGTTGAAAAAGTTAGATAAATTATATTATAAGTATTATTAATATTATAAACTTACAACTTGTTGGACTTGTTTGCATATTAACTCGATGTAAACCTAAGCTTCTATCAGTCTCAGTTGTTTGTGATTGATCTGTTCTCAATATGCCATCGGAAGATGTTAGAAACGAAACACTGGACTCTGTATTTACGCTCGATCCACGTAGTCCTGTTGATTTGCTAGCCTAACAATGATAATTCTATCAAATTTATTTATATTAAATATTTCTGCATATTAAATCTTACGTGATGAAAAATATTAACACTCGCTAAAAATTTACTTGTGTGACCGGGAAGAGGTAATTTAGCTGTAGATGCTACTGGAGCGTGTCGCTTAGGATCGGCATAGGTCATATCACCAGGTAGTACATCATCCCAGTATTGATCTTTGACCAGTTGCGGATATTCTTGATGCATCTCATCAACAATCAAATAGCTAACAGCCAGATTACGATCGATCATCCAATTGATCTACATATATATCAAATATTTGACTAAAAATGAAAATGGAGTTTACAAAATTTTTTTTACCTCAAAATCATCATCATCACTACCAAAGGGATTTATTAAAACCTCTGCCACTTTAAACCAGCCCATATAGAAGAAAAATTGTAGTACTGTTAGTATGGGAAAATAATTATGAAAAATATTATAATCCTTTTCAGGTGTCGTTTCAAGCCATTGCTGTCCAATAATGTTAGTAAAAAAGTATGCATAAGTGGCAATTGTCACAACCTGAGTATAAACCAGAGGTACACTGACCCAATCGTAATATAATAGATATCCGCAAGCTCCTCGAAATGAATTTAATGAATCCATTATCGATTTAACAGCATAATCATCACGTATTTTATTTTCACGTCGAGCACGTGTCACAATTGTTGCTGCCCAAACAATTGGCATCCAATGTTTAGGATAATGTGGAAATGCTCGATCTAATGTCTCAATGATATTTCTTTCACTCTCTTGCATTAAACCGGCCTCAATAATTTGAGTATATGTTGGAAAACGTTGCTTTACACTGGGCGATATCATTGTGAATACGATCACTTGACATAGGCAAACATATCGCATGACTGTACGACGCATAGCTCGTGCACGATCATCGAGGCCACAGATAGAAGCACTCACTAGTATGGCACAACCATCTGGCCATGGTATAGCCGTATACTGGGCCCACCAACGTCCCATGACCATGGTTAAAAAAAATCCCAATACAAACGATAATGGTATAGAACTTTGATTCATTTTACAATAGGCAGCGATTTTCTCAAATGATCTAAAATTTTAATAAATGATTTAAGTTTATGATCTAGATGTAGTCGTACTCTTACTTTTTAGAGCTATCACTCATTGAATATCGATAACTAATAGCCACCATCGTGTATATGAGAAGAAATAAAAGTACATCACACCAGATAAGCTTATAAATGCTACCATTCCATCTAAAAATGTAGAGGTTCAAATTTAATAAAAGTAATGCTGCATAAATTGAGGAAAATACCTTTGTAATAAACGCAAAAAGTTACTAATGCGACGGGATGTAGTTACATCAGAAGTATAAGTAACCGTCATGATTGAACAGTTCAACAAGCTAGAATGAAAAGTTTCGATAATTTCAGTTTCTTATTCGACAAAATTCAGTTATACAGCACACTATGTTTTTTAGCCAGAAAAGTATCCGTAATTTTTACTAGAATAGAAACAGGTGTACAGCATGTTCTCACTACCAAGATCATGGCTTGTGTCTTGGGTTTATTTCCTATTATTAAGATGTGTGAATGAGTTTTGGTATTTACAATGAATTCTTATCAAAGACGAGGGACTACAGTTAATTGAACTAGTCGATAAATTGTAAACCGGATACTACAGGACCATACTCAAATGGTGCCTAGTAACTTTTGGCCTCACTGTCTTGTTAGTCCGCGTACAACGGTTCCTGCAGGTTCCTAACGTCCGTCCTAACTTTTGTTAGCTAGAGCCTCCAAGAATCATAGAAAATATTAAAAATAAAATGTCCTAAATTTATTTAATATTTTTTTTAGTTAAAAGAAAAATTAGGAACTCTGGAATTTATAGTAGGATACGGTTTTATTTATTATTTATTTATTTCATAATAATTCTATAAGTAGAGCCAATCATAGAATTTATTTTTCTGATGATTCTTTAGGACGAATAAAGCTTTTAATAGTTTGCGTTTCCCGGGATGCTGTACTTTGTTGCACAACAGATGAATGCGTTTCAGTTGACATTGGAGGATCTGGATGATTTAATTCACCTTTAAGTAAATCAATTGTCAATGCAGCTTGTTGCAGTTGCCTTGTAATACGTTCACGTTCACGTTCTTCTCGCAAACGATCAAAATCATCTTTACTTTGTTCACGAGATGATAATAAATTTAAATCCTCTTCCTCCAATAAAATTTCACTTTGTCCCAATTGACTGAAATCTCCAAAAGATATAGATGATGAGCTAGCATAATGCTCAAATTGTTGAGATGCAAATTTAATACGTAACTCTTTTGTGTACGAGTCGCGAGTATTTTCTCCACTAAAATTAGTGAAATCTATTTCATTGCTTGTTAATGTAGCTGATTTGGGTATTTGAGAGGATGTTTTTTTGGCTAAATCCAATTTAGCTGTTGAAGCCTCTGGTGGTGCATGACGTTGAGATTCATCTGCATAAGGCAGCTCATTGGGGAAAACTTCATCCCAGTATTGATCTCTTATCAGTTGCGGATGCTCGTTATGCATTTCATCCACAATTAAATAACTAACCTGTAAATTGCGATCGATTACCCAATGCAGCTCAAAGTCATCATCATCATCGCCAAAGGGACAAATCAGTGTCTCGGCAACCTTTAACCAACCCATGAAAAAGAAAAATTCTAACATACTAAAAAAGGGAAAATAATAATTGAGATAATTATTGCGAGCTGGATCCGATTTATCGATATATTGCGAAGCAAAAATGGCTGCCAAAAAATAAGTATACACTGCCAGTGTTACCACCTGTGTGTAAACCAAAGGTACACTAATCATATCATATTGTATGAGCACCTTGCAACCCTGACGAAATTTATTTAGTTCATCGATCATTGATTTCAATGAGAAATCATCCCAAATGCGTCCCTCCTTGCGTGCACGTGTCATAATGCTAGATGCCCACATAATTGGCATCCAATATTTATTATGTTTTGGAAACTTATTATCCATCGTTTCCATAATATTCGCTTCATTCTTATTGAGCAAACCTGAATCGACAAGATTATCGTAAGAGGGAAAGCGACGTTTTACAGTCGGTGATATCAATGTAAGGGCCATGGTCAATGCTAGACAAACATATCGCATGATGGTGCGACGCATAAGACGTCCATGTTCATCCTGACCACGCACCAAAGCGCTAACATAGACAGCCAATGGATCAGGCCAAGGTACTGAGATATATTGACTCCACCAGCGATTAACAATAATTGATACATAAAATCCAAGTACAAATGATAGTGGTATAAGAGTACCATGATGTCGGCAATACTCAACAAGATGTTCAAAATATCTATAAATTTTCTCCATTAAATTATATACATTAAATTAATCATCTCTATATATAGCAAAGCTTAATAAAACTTACTTTTTGTCAGTTGGTCTGAGTACAACGCGATACAAAAATGCCATGGCATAGAAACTGACCAAAAATATTAATAAATCACACCATATTATTTTATAAATACTTGCACGCCATCTATCGGTTGGTTAACCATAACAATTGTTCAGTTACTTTAGTTCAATAGCTTTAGATTGTTAATATTTACGATTTACCTGGCCAACAACTTCCAAAAGCATCCCAAACGTGTGCAGGTAGCAACCTCGGCAGTATATGAAACAGTCATGCTTATATTTTTTTTATTTTATCTGCTATCAGTAAAAAAATCAAAAGCTAAAATTACGACTATATAATATTGTCTCTAAGTAAACTCTTGCTGAGAGTTTAGTTATTACTGAGTTTATTTTTAAGCAGATCTGCTACAGATTTATATTAGCCTACTACTCAAATATTATATATATTATATTATATATATATATATATATATATAAATATAAAATTAAATAAATATATAATAAAAATAAATAAAAAATAGAAATAATATATAAAATAAAATATATGTAAAATATAAAAATAAAAATAATGAAATAAAATATAAAAATAAAATATTAAATATAAATAATAAAAATTAAATAATAAAATAAAATATAAAAAAAATATATGTATATAAAATAAAAATATAAAATATAAATAATAGAAATAAAATTATAAAATAAAATATAAAAATAAAATATTAAATATAAATAATAAAAATTAAATAATAAAATAAAATATAAAAAAAATATATGTATATAAAATAAAAATATAAAATATAAATAATAGAAATAAAATTATAAAATAAAATATAAAAAAATATATAAATTTATTTAAATTATAAAAAAAATCTCAATTTTATTTTTAGACTTTATTTATGCTGTAAATTAATTTATTTAATGTTATAATAATTTCAACTATTAATACAGCAATTATTTAACTGTTAAATTTGTGTCTTAATGTTGAAAATGATTGCGGTTTTCAATGCAGCTTCTGCAGAGGCAAAATCCTTGTAATTATGTGTGTAGATGGGGGAGGGAGCGGCAAAGCTTTGATTGTCTTTGCCAGCTAATTTGATGCTGTCATTCTGGCGTTAAATGAAGGCGGCAACACAATTTGAGGCATCACATTTGTGGGCGTAATTATTTAAATTAGATCATTTATATTTGCAGGCGACAACAAAGGCAATCACAATGCCAATTTGCAATCCCAGCCACATGTGCTAAGCATCTTTGCTTATTTTCTTCGCAAAACTCTCAAGGTCTACTTGTTACCGTTTCCCCGTTTCCCGTTTACTGTTCATCTTACCCCTGCATCTTAACCGCTTCTCTATATCTGTGGTTTCGAAGCAACTCCCTAAACTTAATACATATCTCTCACAGTCTCTCTGTATGTGTGTGTACGTGTATATGTAAGTGAAAATACTTAGTAGGTAGCTGCTTTAGCAGTAGCAGTAAAATTTTAATGCTCATACAACGCGTGCTGTCGTGATTTAGTTCCCCTTGCTTCATGCCAACAATCTCTCCATACATCTATCTCTCTCTCTTTCTCACTCTTTCTTGTTGCGTATAGCAGATTATCAAGAGTGAAAGTGTGAAGAGTATTTTGAGAGTATCTTATCAGTATTGCACGCTCGCTCAGAGCATTTATTTCATTGTAGTATGATTCCCATTATGACTCCTACAAGTGCGAATACTCATTCGCATGTCGCAGCTCACGTTGATCGTATTGTTCTATGGCAATTGCTGTGTAATCCACAAATGACGCATACACTGCATAAAATTGTTTATACAAACGTTTAGATCAAAGATTAAAGTGAACTTTGAAATACTTTAACTACTGTAACAATAATTTTTAAATATTTAAATAAATAAATAAATTTCTATATAAACATAAAATTACAATCATTTTTAAACATAAAATTACAATAATTTTTAAATATTTAAATAAATAAATAAATTTCTATATAAACATAAAATTACAATAATTTTTAAACATAAAATTACAATAATTTTTAAATATTTAAATAAATAAATAAATTTCTATATAAACATAAATTTTTTTATTAATTTCATAATCCATTGTGCACTTTTATTTCTCACTGTGTATAATCCAAAATATGACGCATAGCCAAAGCACAAAGCCATAAATGACAGCGTACAGCCTAAGGCTGCCTCAGTTTAATAATACCCGTAATCAGTTTATAGATAATTTAATAGTTGCTAATGGCTAGGCGTTTATCACACATATGAGAAATGAGAGTGTTGCCCCACTAATGTGTATTAGTATGCACCAAAGTCTATACATATATAATACACACACACACAGAGAGTTACAGGCATAACAAATGCTCGCCGTGGGATTTGTTAATTTGTTTGGCATCAGCTTTGAGCAGTGTAACTACAGTGTGTACTATTTATAAAGCTTTTACTGCAATTAATTAATCATATAAAATTATCGAAATGTTGTAAATATAATATCAAACCATTACTTAAGTATTTCATTACTGATCTGTATATAAATAAATAATAAACAATGTGTATGTATTTTTTTTTTTTACCCTCAGATATATAAATGCATTTCAAAGTGCAAAGATTGCATATTACACTTCAGTCTTATCTAAAGTATTTTATAGAAACTTTAAAATATTTTATACTTCTGAGTATAAATAAAACTAAATTTAGCTAAAACATTTAATCCAAACAGTTTAATTAAGATTTATGATGAAACATTAGTGTTATATATTTAGATATCATTCAACACGGAACGAGTTCTTGTTTTTGACCCACAAAATATTTATAGTGTCAATTTTAAAATGTTATTTAAAAGCTAACTCAAGAGTTATACATTGCACTCTCTCTCTCTTTCTCTTTCGATCTCTCGCTCACTCACTCAATCACTTGCTTACTCTATCATTCACATTCTCATTCTGTTTACTTATATTGCATTATATTTGCCATATATGATACCGTTTATCATCTCACACTTTCAGTATACGTTTTCCATTGAGCGCGTCAACAGCAGCAGCAGCAACAGCAGCAGCACTCAATAATTTGAAACCGAAAAAAACAAATACGCGTCGGCATCAAAACCAATGTTAAAGCTGTGTGTCGGTAAATCGGAAATAATACTATAACAATCAATTCGGCAATACGGGAATACAAAAAAAAAAAAACAGAAACAAAAAAAAAAAAAATTAATGAACAATCTTATCGAAAATAACATAAATAACAATAAATGAGACAAGTTCAAACACGAACGGCTGCACCTGACGGAGCAGCAGAGAAATCAGAAAACAGTTGATATTACTGATCGTAAAATTCAGCAGGGGACTCATTCACTCACTCTCTCTCTCTCTGCTCGTAACAGCATCTCTCTCTCTCTCTCTGTTTCAATTTTGGCATTCGCACTCTCTTTCGCTCTTTCTATTACGACTACATGCTAATTGTCATAGTCGCTCTAATTATACGCCCCCACACTACCGCGTCGCCCTCTTTATTATTCACCTGTGACGTTTATAGTATTTGTTTCTGTTTTTGTTTTTGTTTTGCTGTTCATCGTTTACACTCTTGGCACTCAAGCGGTACTTGGTCTCTTATCAGTTGCTGATGCTCAAACTTAGTCTGTCATTTGCTCTCTTTCTCTCTCTCGTACTCACTCTCCCGCACTGCGCACACTGTCTGCTTATCTTAAAGAACAGTTTGAATTCGCGCGGCTGTAGTACAAGAGTTTTTTTTTGCCTGGACACAGACGCATTTGGAGCGCGAAGTCTGTCAGTTGTTGTCATCGTTGCAGTTAAATCAATTAAATTGAATACACAAATTCATATACTCATATTCAATATTCAATATTCACATTCGCACTCATACTCATACTTAAGCATAATTTCGTAATCGTGTGAGTCGCAGAACTTCATCAAGTCAATATTTGGACAGCATTTGCAGCAACTGCAGTAGTCGGCGGCAATTGTTCAAAAAAAAAATATATATAATATATATAAATAAATAATAAAAAAAAATATAAAACTTGGTAAGTCAACTAATTAAATACTAATAAAAACAAAGTAAAAATAAGTAAAGCAAAAAATAAAAAACGATAAAATATTGTTTAAGTAATATTTTTTTGTATTATATAAACGTTTAACATAATTCTTTATTCGACAAAAAAGTCGGCTGGCTGCCTGCCTTACCTAGACCCCGTTATTTATCTTTATAAGTACCGCAAAAGTCAACAATGAAGAAGCACAAATGTAAATAAACCACAGCGGAAAATAATAGTTAAGCATCTATCTATTCATATTCACAATCATATTCATATTCATATTCGTATTCGTAGTATTCTTATCAGTTGACGCAGTTAGTCATTGGATAAATGGACCAAGCCCAAAATTATAAAACAAAAAAAAAAAAAAAAAAAATTGGTTGAATAGCAAAAAACAGTGCAGAGCGATAGGCATTCGGCTAGACTTAAATAAATATGAGTCTTACATAAAGAAAATAATAATATTACTAAGCTCGAGCTTAAATCACGTTTCGTGTGCTCAGAGATAGTTACTAACATCAAACAAAAATTGATGACTAAATAATTAACTAGAAATTACGAGTCTTTGCAGTTTAGTTTAGTTTAGTTAAAATCGACAAAAAAATAAAGATTTTGATTTATTTATTTACTATATAGAAATTTCTAGATATTCATTATTCTTGATGTGTTCAGTTTGTAGCACATTTAGCATTCATTAATGAAAAATTTTTTCCAAGTCTTGTAATCTTTCCACTGCGTCATTTTCCACTGTGTCTAAATAAAGAAATATTTCCCCTTTCTATGCTGGAAATACGTAGAACAATGGGAAACTTAGCCTCGCTTCAAATCGATTTGAGCTCAAATATATTATGTTAATAATAATCCGGATTGTATAATCAATTGTCATGTTAACTTCAATTTTGTGATAAGCAATGAGACTGTATGAGACTGTGGAACATCATCATTATAATTGAATAATTACGAGTATGTGCAAAATTAAATCAATGATCTTGGCAGCTGAAATTTTATGCAGGCAACATGAATGAACCCGAACCCTAAGCAAATATGTTTCTTCTTTTTCTTTCTTTTCGTTTTTACGATTTCAATAGCTCTAAGACAACGAAATACTCAAAGTTTAATGAACCGTTAAAATGATATAGGAATGTGAATGTAAATATAAATGTAACTGTGAATGTGAATGTTTTCAATTGTATTTTGCAGAGATATCGCAGATATGGTGCATCAGTATTCAGCATGGAAGGTGCTAACGCGTCGTAAACGACTGACAGCCGATGGCAGTGAGGGTGAAACAAAACTGAATCGTGTTTTGGGCCTATGGGATCTAACAGCACTCGGTGTTGGTTCCACCTTAGGTGCTGGCGTTTATGTACTGGCCGGACAAATTGCCAAACAGCAGGCAGGACCATCGGTAATAATATCGTTTGCCATTGCAGCATTGGCCTCTCTACTTGCTGGTGAGTAAATAGTTCTCCACACACACACATATACATGCACTTGTATGTCTGCATCTATATATAAGCATCCGAAAATCCAAAATCCAAAATCCAAAATCCAAATGCATCTCATCTGACAGGCATTTGCTATGCGGAATTCGGTGCTCGCGTGCCAAAAGCAGGCTCCGCTTATGTCTACAGTTATGTATGCATTGGGGAGTTTGTGGCCTTTGTTATTGGATGGAATCTGATATTGGAGTATGTAATCGGTACAGCGAGCGTCTGTCGTGGCATTAGTCTCTATTTGGATACTTTGCTTAATAATACGCTTAAGGATACCTTTGCTGAGGTGGCGCCCATGAATGTTAGTTTCCTTGGCCAGTACTTTGATTTCCTTGCCTTTGGCCTAGTCGTTGTATTTGGCGGTAAGCATTGAATAGTCTTTAATGTTCCTTAAAATTTTCTTAACTTCATTTATTAACTTATTTTCTAGTTGCCTTGGCATTTGGTGTGGAGACTTCTGCATTGGCCAATAATTTTGTTACCTGTGTGAATATTTTCATTTTGGGTTTTGTTATCATTGCCGGCGCCATCAAGTGTAAGTTTTTACTACTATAAATTCTATTTCTATAAATAATTATTATTTTCATTTATAGCTGATGTTAGCAATTGGAATGTGGATCCGAATCTGGTTAAAAATGTCACACATATTGGCAAAGGCGGCTTCTTTCCGTTTGGATTTAGCGGCACACTACAGGGTGCTGCCACATGTTTCTTTGGTTTTGTTGGCTTCGATTGTATTGCAACAACAGGCGAGGAAGTTCGTCATCCACGCAAAAATATACCACGTTCCATACTGCTCTCATTGCTCATCATATTCCTATGTTACTTTGGAGTATCCACAGTTCTGACACTCATGTTGCCATACTATGCACAGGATGCAAATGCTCCATTACCCTATGCATTCAATTATGTTGGTTGGCCCGTTGCCATGTGGATTGTAACAATTGGTGGATTAGTAGGACTTTTGGCAAGTCTATTTGGTGCATTATTTCCATTGCCACGTGTTATGTATTCCATGGCACAGGATGGACTTTTATTTCGTTTTCTGGGCAAGATCAGTCCACGTTTTCGAGTGCCTGTAACTGGATCAATTGTAGCTGCATTATTCACTGCATGCATTGCAGGACTATTTGATCTGACACAATTGGTTAGCCTGTTATCCATTGGAACATTGTTGGCCTACAGCGTTGTGGCAATATCTATAACAATATTACGTTACATGGATTACTGTGAGTCGGAGGAGCATACACCACAAAGCATGTCAGAAACAACTTCATTGACATCGCGTAGTCAACGTTTCTCATGGAGCTCAATGTGCACACAACTCTTCAATGTGCATCGTGTCCCTGAACCCAACCAGATGTCTACAAGGATTGTTGGTGTGCTTACAACACTTTTCTGTAAGTTTTCGATACATGTTTTTCTCCAATCTTTTTGGTGAAAAGTTTCCTTAAAAACTTTTCTCATGCAATTACAGGTCTACTCTCACTGGGATTGGGCATACTGCTGATGCAGTCCTATGTTGCCATCACATCCCAGCAGCCCTGGGCATTGACAGTTCTTGTGTTGCTCATTGTGTTGATTGCTGCAGTGCTGCTGCTCATCTGTTTGCAGCCACGTGAGGCAAAGAGTGGACTATTTCGTGTACCCTTTGTGCCAGTTGTGCCTGCCATTAGCATCTTCATTAACATTTATCTTATGCTACAGTTGGATTATTGGACCTGGATACGTTTTGGTGTTTGGATGATTGTCGGTAAGTTGTGTTGTTCTATACTTTCCCTTTGGCATGTTGTAGCTCTCTTGTCTAATGCATGTTACTCTGACTAATCCTAACACTATTACTACTAACCTGTAATACCTTGCCTTAGGTATTCCCATATTTATTGCATGCTGGTGTATCTATGACATCAAAAATCCACAAAAGCGTAATCCAGAACGCATTGCGTTCTACAAGGCATTGAAAATGCCAAAAACTCAACAACATGATAATATTGTGCCCAATGGTTGCAACTCGAAGCTCAGTACAATGACGAATGAGACAAAACTGGTGAGAAATGCAAGTAGTGTGGATCAAATACAGAATCTAAGTGAAGTCTATGAGGATTTAAAGGAACACAAAAATGCCAATGGTAAAGTGTTTTATGTTGAGGATACAAAGAGTGAACATTCGAGAACAACATTGGCGGCCAACGATGCTGAGGATGAGCATTCAGTAATTGCAATGTTAGATGATGTTCTCGATGCCGAGGATATACAACAGGCACAATTTGAGCAACAGCAAATCTTTGAACGTAATTTTAGCATCGATTCTGAATTTTTACCCAGTGTGATAGAAACGACAATTGTAGCAACTGTGCACAGCAGCAGTAGTGATGATGAGGTTGTCAGTCAACAATCATTGGAACTTAATCGACTTGAGGAATGTAAGAAGGCAGCACATGAATTGCTTGACGAGATGTTCGATAGTGAAGCCTTCTACGAACAATTGCAAGCAGCCAAAGCAAATCAACAAATGGCAAACAATGATGAATTAGCTGAGCTCAGACCTCAACTGAAGCGTCTGGCATCGATTGTATCGACAGTTTCACAGGCATCCGTCAGCTCTGTTGTCGATGATCCATTGCATTCAGAGAAGTTTAAGGATCGACTTAGCCATATTATCATGAATCCCAATTTACACAAGCCCAAACGTATTGAGGAACCTGTCGAGAAGCAGAGGCCTACAAGGCCGCAACTGAAGCAATCGAAAAGTGAAACCGATGTTCGACTCTTATTGCTGAAGGCAATACGAGAACTCAAAACGGACAATGATGATGAGACTAAGGCAACGTCTAATGTTGATGTTACGGATGCTACAAATGCTGCTACTGTTGCTACTGCTACTGCTGCTGGTGATGGTGATGGTGATGGTAACGGTAATGTTAATGGTGATGGTGATGAGACGGCGCTGAGAGCTGCAGGCCAAATACCCCGTGCACCGAAATTTGATCCGGTTTTGTACAAGACCATAAACAGCATTAGTTTGCACAAACAGCGACCTAGTTTGAGTCGAGAGCTTGTCGTAGATGCCAAGAATGTGAAGGTGGCTGCAGCAGGACAACATCTGGCTGATTCTTCAACACCCTCACCACCAAATGAACCAGAGACAGAGCTAGAGCCTGTGCCATTCAAAGCGAAATTGGAGGCCATATTGCAACGGGGTCCCTCGCATCGCCTGCAGCAGCGACCGGGTGCGGATGTGGTGATGCGCCGGCGGCCTCAATCGACGTACATCGAGGAAACGGCAATTGAATGAGCCAGAATCAGAGTCACAGTCAGAGCCAGAGCCAGGGACAAGCCAGAGCCCGAAAACCAAAACCAAAGTGCTGCTGCAATTTTGTAGCAGACTGTAAAACTAGCTAAAACATACACACACACACACACACACACTCACACTACTACTAATGTAATCTAATGTTAACTTGTTGTATTTGTATTTGTATTTGTAGCTGTAGTTGTAGTTGTATTTGTAGCTGTAGCTGTAGTTGTATTTGTAGCTGTTGCCGTAGTTAGCTAGTTAAATGGAAGCAATACTAGATGATAAGTGCTTAGGGTTGTGCATCGGGAAATGCGTGAAATTCAATTGCGAATATTCTGGAATTGCGAAAATTACGAAAATTCGTTCGCTGAGTGCCAATTAAGATAAGTGAAAGGCACGCGAAAAACTATTTACAAGCGGAACTTGCAGTTGGCATACGATTAAAATTTAGTTAGTTTTACTAACTAAATAACTAATAGTATAACATAATATTTAATTATTAACTCAAATATTTTTTTCAAAATATTTAAAAAAAAAGAAAAGAAAAGAAAATATTTAATATAATTTTTAAAGTGAAACAAAGTTTCAAGTTCCTTCCTTAGTGATTAAATATATGAAATAAATTGTGATACAAATTGCAAGATTATGAAAATTATTAAGAAATTATTTGAAATTATTTTGAAATGTGCCAACTCTAAGCCAATGGATATGTATAAATTTAATTAGTGTTAATAATTTTAATTGTTATCACTCATAAACTAGTCGCTGAATATCAAAGCAAATGATATTTAAAATATTTCAGCATGTGCATGAATATTTATCAAAGTATTATTACGAAAAATTTATTCAAAGTGTTAACTTTTTACACAATTGTTCAGGTTTATCCATATACTTTTTCTATGGACTGCCGAATAGCTATAGGGAAATGCGAAGACAACGCTCCGGATGGCATAAGCTCAAATATAGTGAACACTTTTAAGAAGAAGAACAACAACATCAACATCAAAGAAGGAAGCAAAGAGATGTGCATAAAGCAGAATAGGAAAGAATCAAAACATGATAATTACATAGATGCATATGTATATATATATGTATATGTTCTAAGCCAATTTGATAAATGTGAACAATTTGTTGTTATAAATAAAAATCTAGTTGTAATTAATAAAAGTCAAATGTTTTTACCTTTTTATACACTGCAAGAGGATGATGAGGATGCAAAAGAAAAAAGAAATGTTGAGAGCAACTGCAGATGCTTCCGGACTAGTTAATGGAGTGTGAGTTAAGGAACATAAAGTGAGACAGAGAGAAAGAGAGAGTGTGTAAGTGCAAGAGAGCAAGACCAAGACGATCGTTAGCTGGCAGTTTATTAATAACTCATGAATAGATCGTCATTGTCGTTTAATTCCCGACGGTCTTGTCTTCCCTTTGACTTTGATAAATTAATTGATGTCGGCTGATCGGTCGAAAAGCATAATAAAAAAAAAAGAAAAACTATAACAACTATTAGAAAGAGACAAGCAAACGAACGTGTGCCATGAGACTCATCTAGTTGCCCTTTCCCCCTTTTGCATTGATTTTGATTAGACTGAACCATCCCCCTGGGCGTTTGTTGTGTTCGCTTTCCCTTTCACCCAATCGATTTGAGACACTGTCTGATTTATGTACAAGTTGTGTATGTGCAAGTTTTCCAGGCATTTCTTTGGTCAGGTTGATGATTCCAGTTACTTGATACAAAGATTCCAGATTTCTATAACCACAACTGGCGACTCTTTGGCGTCGTTGTTGACTTTGTTTTTTTTTTTTTTGGGGGATGGACAGACTTTTTATGCTGTGTAAGTGTAACAAATTGTAATCGTATTTGTCGGCATCATTGTGAACGACAGAGACGACTCTGTACTGCCGAATGTTATATGTTGAATCTCTGTCTAGGGGTCGCCCCCTTGCTTTATTATTATTAACTTTGTTATGGTACACAGTAGTCACAGACACACACACACACACACACACACACACAGAGAGAAGTCTCTGAAGTCTCACAAGTCCCGCAAGACCCGCAAGTAGCGCAAGACACACAAGTCTAGTAATTCCCCAAACTCTTCCCTGGTGGTGGTGGTTTTTTTTTTGTTTTTTTTTTTGGCTGTTGTTTTGCCTCTTTTGCCATCATCTGCTACACTTGCTGTCCGCCCCCTTTATCTAGTCAAGCGACCAAATAGTTTTATGGCATATTTATGGGCGCCAAAACTTAAAGTCATCTCTCTCTCTCTCTCTCTCTCTCTCTCTTACCTCCTCAGAGGCTAAGACTTTAAGACACACTCCGACAGCCGGGCATTCCAATATGCACACAATATGAAACAAAGAGACAGAGAGATTCTGTGACAAATTGCAGAACCCAAAACTAATTAACACAGCAGTGAACGCATTACATTCAATGGGATAAAGCACAATACAGATTTCAAATACACTTTCCCCATTATTTTGTAGGAAGCGTGTAAAATGATGAACGATTGCATTAAATTTCAGTCTATGAAATAATTTGATTTATGTGCAAACTTTAAAAATAATTTAAATATTTATTTAAATGTGAAATCAGCTTATGAAGCGCATTGAAAGATTTATTTAAATTAAATTTAATTAATGATGGAATTATTTTTAAATAATTTTTTTTTTTTCAAATCAAAAACAAACCTAAAAATATTCTTTTTTATATTATATCAATGTGTCTTTAATATTGATAAATCAATAAATAAATTCCAGCGTATCTATAAATTTAATCTACGTTAAGTTTGTTAGAGTATACGGCTCAAATGTAAGCTTTTCGGCTGAGCTCTAATAACATTCCCGTACTCCTTTATTTCTATTTTTACTCTGTGTGTGTGTGTTTTTTTTTTTGATGTTTTTGTTTGAAGTTAGTTAGTTCTGCTGTTGGCAAAGCGGCTTTTCATATTCATAAAAATTGCGAGTTTCCATTTCCTTGGCATACACGAAAAACATAATCCGCTTACAGTCGCAACAACTGCGTATTGGACACTACTACTTGGACATACTCGTCTCTCTCTCTCTCTCTTTGCTTTCAACTAACATTTTTCTGTATTTTTTTCATAAATTTTTTTTGGTTTTGTTCGTGAATTGTTTTGAAAATTAAAATATGTGTGTAGTTTTAACTCAAACCAGAAGCAGAAGCGGAAATTGTCAACGTCGGAAAAAGGGCTCAGGTAATATTCAAATACGGATACGTATGCGGGTTGCCAGTCGCTGGTTCCTGGTAGCTGCTTGCTGGTTGCCAGTGTGCAACCTGCATGCAAATACAACTGGAAACACAAAAAAAAGCAAAAAATGCAGGAGAGTCAGATGCGTTAGTCTGGTCGGAGTAAAGTCAATGGGCACTCAACAAAAACATTTTGTCAAAACATAAAGGCGGCTGCCACTGTACGCAAAGTGGATCAGTGGATTTAGCTACTAGTTCTCTCTATCTTTCTGTTCGAAACAAACAAAAAAAAAAAAAAAATAGAAAACCTACAGTCAGTGGTAACAATGACAACAGCTGCAGGGATGCAGGTAAAAACAATTGCAACAAACACATGCAACTGCAATTTGAAACTGGTTTTTTCAGTTTTAATATTGCCATTTCTGTTGCCATTGCCATTGCTATTGGTATTGGTATTGGTATTGGTATTGGTATTGGTATTGGTATTGGGCTACCGAAAAAGGATTAACATTTGGTTTAGCAGTTTGCTCAATCGTTCGTCCAGTGTAATAACAACAACAACAAGAAGAACAAACCGTTCCGTGTCTATGTCAAGGTCTGGTCTGTGGTCTGCCAGACAACTACAAGAGCGAGAGAGTGAGTGAGAGAGACAGAGTATTGTAAGCTGAATATTTTAAGCACTGATTGCATTGTTTTTGTGGCACATAACAGCGATATATTTTAAGACGGATCTAGTTTTATATAAGACTTGGATTGAGTTGGACTAAAATGAGATTATGTGGCTGGCTGGTTGGCTGGCTGGCTGACTGGCTGTGACATTAAGGTGCACAACTCTTTTTGAAGATTACTGTTTATGGCTTATAAATGTCTCGTCTTTTGTCGTTTGATATGACAATCTCATGCAGTTCAAATACCTTTGACATTTTAATACATGTACATAGAAAATATGCGAAATAATTGAAATATAACTATAAATTCAATTTTCTATAAAATTTCTTTCTCTCTTTCATTGAATTTTTCAGTTTCTTTTAATCAAATTTTCAACAACAATAAAGAAAGAAAGAAAGAAAAAAAATATCTCACTCCTCTACAAGAAAAACTTGATTTCAAATGCAATTTATTGTTGTTGCTGTTGTTGTTGTTGTTGTTCATTGTGATTTTGTCGTATTTACCTTGAGGTTGCAAGGCAATTCTCAACTGGCTTTTGTATATAGACATAAATACATTGAGCAAATTGTTAATCACAATTTTTTTTTTTTTTTTGTTTGAATTTCATTATAATTTGCTTGATTTCTCAGCACTTTCATTTCATTTCATTGCATTCTTCTACAGTGTGTATCCTCCTTCTCATGCTTAACATAATTGCTCCTTTGTCATTTGGCCACAACAACCAGGCAACAACAACGTGAACAAGAGAAACCAAAAAAAAAAAAAAAAAGAAAAATAATACGTTTCTGATTTTCTACTCGACTTCAATTGATTTTTATGGCCAGTTCATTCGTTTTGGGCCTTGTCTCTCTTCTCTCTCTCTGTTTCCTATTCTTCTCATTCTTATACCAATTCTCAGTCTCAGTCTCAATCTCATTCCAATTCTTATTCTTGTCCTTTCCATTGTTGCACTCAACACTCGAGCAACTATTTTATTTTTTATTTTTTTGTCTTCTTTTCTTTTTTCCCATTTATCTTTCATTTTGCGTTTTGCCTGGTCCATAGCGTAGTATAGTATTTTTTTTTTTTATTTTCGACAAATGGTTTGCTAGTCATAACCTTTTTAATTTTTTCGTTGTCCGAGTATCTTGTATCCTAGCATTTTTTAAGAAGAATAATATTTACAGAGCACGCACAATAGACCAAGGCAATGTGAAGAGAAGCTAGGCACCCGGCACCCGGTACCCGGTACACGGTACACGGTATCCGACAACAGGCAGGCAATCTTTCCCAAAGGACTCCTACAACTTGGCGCATTGTTTTCACACTGAATTCCATGACAATGAGCACGTTATTGAGCTCAAGATGAGCAGAAGATTCGCTGCTTCGAGATGGCAATAACAACAACAACAATAATAACAACAACAACAAATGGAATGAGAAAGTAGCATTGAGGCTTCTGAAAACGAAGATGCTGAAGATTCACTGTGCATAGAATATCAAGCAGTCGAGTTACTGTATTCTCAAGCTGCTGAGTTTCTGATGTTGCTGATGTTGCTATGTTGCTCTGTTGCTGAGCTTGCTCTGTGTTACTGAGCAGTCAGCCAGACAGTCAGCCAGACAGCCAGTCAGCCAACCAATTCAAATTCAATTTGCCCCATTATTTGAGGCCCATTGTTCATGTGAAATTCTGGTCTATGAGCAGGACTTACAATGCACTCAACATAGTGCTCAGTCCTTAGTCCTTTGGCTGCTTGCTACTTGCTGCTGCTGCCTCTGCTGCTGCATGCTGCAACGCAAGTTAAGTGCCATACAAAAGGCGGCAGATTAAAAATAGCAAAGAGATGAGCACAAGATGAGAGAGCTGCATGGCTTGGTAACCCTGCTAACAGCAAATGAGGAAATGTGGCACAAAAGTGCGTTAGAGCAAGAGATGCAAGAATAAGAGACAGAGAGAGTAAGAGAGTAAGAGAGTGTGTGTGAGAGAGAGAGAGAGAGAACTCTCGAGTAAATGAATGCAATAAGTAAATAACAAAATGTCGTTAGCATTTGTGACTGACACTCACAGCCAGGAACAGGAACAGGGACAGCAGCAACAGCAACAGCAACTAGAGCAATGAGAAAACAGGACAATGGCAAATGGCAAATGCTTGTGACTCTGCTGCCGCTGGCTTGCATTTTGCCGTTCTTGACAACATTCAGCAGCTCCTATTTGACTCGTCCTTTTGCCCTGAATGCAACAGCAACAACAACAACAACTACGACAATAACAACAATAAAATGGCAACAACAACAACAATATCTCACAGCTGTCAACAGCAACAAATTGCGCGCTAAGCTGACATTAGATTTTGCGCTATGCAGACCGCATGCCAGAAATGGGTCTACTACAATATGATGCATGGCCCATAAACTGATGATAGCCCCCAGGGTGCTAAACGAAACACTGATGCCCTTAACTGGTCTGCTAAATATATATATTCATATATACTATATATTTATCTATATAGCAAGTATCATAAATTATCTACAATGTTTGCTTGCTGTGCAGCAAGAAAGCAAGAAAAATTTCTTCTCTATTTTTTTGTATATTTTTTTTTCTGCTTATAACTGTAAGAAGTTATCACTGCCTGATATTAATAAATAAATATTAAAAAAAAATTTGTCAAATTTAAATATTTGATAATTGATTTTCATTAAAATTATAATTAAATTTGTCATATAAAAAAATATTTTATAAATTTATTTTAATATTTAGCTTAAAAAAAATTGAAATCTTTTTTAAATTATTTAAAATTTTTTTTTAAAATTGAAATCTTTTTTAAATTATATAAATTTGTTTTTTAAGCTATATTAATAATATATAATATTTTTTTTATACACTTAAAATGCGCTTAAAAAAATTCAAAGTATTTTTTTATAATTTTTTTTTATTTCTCTGCAATTAAAATTAATTTATTTAATTTGTGTTATTATTTTTTTTTTTTTTTTTTAATTTCTCTGTAATTGTAATGCGCTTTAGAGCGCTTCAGTTGTCAATTTTGGTATTGTCAGTGTTATGCCCTAACATTTACAGCTTCTTAACATATTCAACTATTATAGAGCTTTCATTTTAGTGCCGCATTGCGTTAGCTCGTTTTGCCAGCCATACAATGTATGCTCTCTCTTTCTCTCTCTCTGGCTGGCACTATTGGCACATCAAGTGGCAATCATATTAACTGGGCTTAATTGTCAACACACAGAGGAAAACAACGGCCAACAAGAGTCGATGGCATCAGCAACAGCAACAGCATCAGCATCAGCATCAGGTCATGGCATGTTGTGGACACACAGAGCAGCAATTCCCATAGTATGTACTATACCCAGCGGCTGTTGCGGGTGCCAGCTTGTTAACAAGTTTCCAGCGGAACGTTAACGCTTCTGGCCAGGTCCAAACATTTATACATGCTCTCTCTCTCTCTCTCTCTCTCTCTGTCTAACTATCTCTCACTTGCTCTGTCACATAGACAACTGCTGTTGGCTGTTGATAGGCAAATGTGCGTATTTCAAATGCTCATTAGCCACAATTTTTCGACACTAAAAGTGCGTTAGTTGCCATTGGCAATGTTGCCAATTGTCAATGCTCAGTTCTCAGTTCTCAGTTCTTAGTTGTCAGTTGTTGTGAGTTGTTGTGAGTTGTGTTTTGTGTTTTGTTGGCACGTGAGCATTTTGGCCAGTTGTTGCCTGATTGCCTGACAGCCAGTTACATAACTTTGCCAATTCTGTCTGTACTTGTTGTCCTTGCTGTCTATCTAACTGCCTAATGTGTAAACGCTAACTAACTAACTAACTGAGCGACTAACGTGCTGCTAACAAGACACACACATACACACACACATACACACACACATACACACATACATATACATATACATAGACATAGCCATCAACATACTCAAACATTAGATTAGAATCCGACACATCGCATAACAGCAGCAGCAACAGCAAGCAGAGCATCAACCACGCCCAGTTACAAGCACAATTACAATTACAACAAAAGCCGCCCAAATTCTCGTTGTTCAACATTATCAATTCCTTTAGTATTCAAATGCTCATTTATGTTTGCTGCTATTGCTGCTGCTGTTACTGTTGTTATTGTTGTTGCTGTTGTTGCTGTCATTGTTGTAGTTGGAGTAGTTGCAAATGGCATTACGCGCTTTAAGCGTGAAACCGCGAAATTAAGCACTGACGACGACGACGCTGATGATGAGAATGATGACGACGACGACGACGGCAACGACAACGACAACGAAAACGACGCTGACGACGACGTTGCCTGCCAGCCACTTGTCAACAAGGCTTCAACCTCATCCAATCTCATCATCACACATACCACCCACTGTTTCTTGTATTTTATCTACTCCTTCCTCTATTTCGTACCCCACCCCCCTTCTCAACCTGCTACTCTATTATTCTACTGCTCTCACACTGTAGAACTCATCAAATTGTATGCAAACTAATCACACGCAAGCATTTGATGCGTTTAAAACACACAGACAGACACACAGTGAGAACACATAGAGCTAGAGACACAAATACGTTGGAATGAATGCTATGTATGTGATTACGAGGGCTGTTTAATAACTATGCTCATATATAATTTATAAATTATTTTTAAAAATTATAATAAAATAATAATAAGAAATAATAAGAAATTGTGTGATGAATATAAATTAAAATATATTTATTTTCTTTTATTAAAATTTTAAAAAATTAAATTAAATTATTTTAAAATATATTATATTAATTATTTATATATAATTAATTTTTATGCATGACAAATAATTTAATTTATAATATTAAACATGAAAGTATTTTTAAAATTTTAAAAATTAGTAAATTAATTTTATTTTAATTTTAGTTAATTTTTTTTTTATATATAAATATGAAAATTTAAAAATATAAAATTTTTAGTTTATTTTTTATTTATATTTTTTTTATTAAATTTATTTAATTATTTTTGTAATATTTATATTTATTTTATTGAATTTCCATTATTAGCATTATCAAATCTTAAGATTTGATTAATATTGAGCTTAAAATTATTGAAAAATTTGCTTGAAATAATTGCAAATAATGGAAATTAATATTTAAATATTAATATTACAAAAATAATTAAATAAATTTAATAAAAAAAATATAGATAAAAAATAAACTAAAAATTTTATATTTTTAAATTTTCATATTTATATATAAAAAAAAAATTAACTAAAATTAAAATAAAATTAATTTACTCATTTTTAAAATTTTAAAAATACTTTCATGTTTAATCTTATAAATTAAATTATTTGTCATGCATAAAAATTAATTATATATAAATAATTAATATAATATATTTTAAAATAATTTAATTTAATTTTTTAAAATTTTCTTTTATTATATTATAAATAAATTTTATTTTATTTTAATTTATATTCATTACACAGTTTTTTATTATTTAAAATTTAAATTTAAAATTCAATAATTAAAATTTTAAAAATAATTTATAAATTATATATGAGCATAGTTATTAAACAGCCCTCGTAGTCACATACATAGCATTCATTCCAACGTATTTGTGTCTCTAGCTCTATGTGTTCTCACTGTGTGTCTGTCTGTGTGTGTGTGTGTGTTTTAAACGCATCAAATGCTTGCGTGTGATTAGTTTGCATACAATTTGATGAGTTCTACAGTGTGAGAGCAGTAGAATAATAGAGTAGCAGGTTGAGTAGTGGAGGGGTACGAAATAGAGGAAGGAGTAGATAAAATACAAGAAACAGTGGGGTGGTATGTGTGATGATGAGATTGGATGAGGTTGAAGCCTTGTTGACAAGTGGCTGGCAGGCAACGTCGTTGTCAGCGTCGTTTTCGTTGTCGTTGTCGTTGCCGTCGTCGTCGTCGTCATCATTCTCATCATCAGCGTCGTCGTCGTCAGTGCTTAATTTCGCGGTTTCACGCTTAAAGCGCGTAATGCCATTTGCAACTACTCCAACTACAACAATGACAGCAACAACAGCAACAACAATAACAACAGTAACAGCAGCAGCAATAGCAGCAAACATAAATGAGCATTTGAATACTAAAGGAATTGATAATGTTGAACAACGAGAATTTGGGCGGCTTTTGTTGTAATTGTAATTGTGCTTGTAACTGGGCGTGGTTGATGCTCTGCTTGCTGTTGCTGCTGCTGTTATGCGATGTGTCGGATTCTAATCTAATGTTTGAGTATGTTGATGGCTATGTCTATGTATATGTATATGTATGTGTGTATGTGTGTGTGTATGTGTGTGTGTATGTGTGTGTCTTGTTAGCAGCACGTTAGTCGCTCAGTTAGTTAGTTAGTTAGCGTTTACACATTAGGCAGTTAGATAGACAGCAAGGACAACAAGTACAGACAGAATTGGCAAAGTTATGTAACTGGCTGTCAGGCAATCAGGCAACAACTGGCCAAAATGCTCACGTGCCAACAAAACACAAAACACAACTCACAACAACTCACAAAACTGACAACTAAGAACTGAGAACTGAGAACTGAGCATTGACAATTGGCAACATTGCCAATGGCAACTAACGCACTTTTAGTGTCGAAAAATTGTGGCTAATGAGCATTTGAAATACGCACATTTGCCTATCAACAGCCAACAGCAGTTGTCTATGTGACAGAGCAAGTGAGAGATAGTTAGACAGAGAGAGAGAGAGAGAGAGAGAGAGCATGTATAAATGTTTGGACCTGGCCAGAAGCGTTAACGTTCCGCTGGAAACTTGTTAACAAGCTGGCACCCGCAACAGCCGCTGGGTATAGTACATACTATGGGAATTGCTGCTCTGTGTGTCCACAACATGCCATGACCTGATGCTGATGCTGATGCTGTTGCTGTTGCTGATGCCATCGACTCTTGTTGGCCGTTGTTTTCCTCTGTGTGTTGACAATTAAGCCCAGTTAATATGATTGCCACTTGATGTGCCAATAGTGCCAGCCAGAGAAGGAGAGAGAGAGAGAGAAAGAGAGAGCTTACATTGTATGGCTGGCAAAACGAGCTAACGCAATGCGGCACTAAAATGAAAGCTCTATAATAGTTGAATATGTTAAGAAGCTGTAAATGTTAGGGCATAACACTGACAATACCAAAATTGACAACTGAAGCGCTCTAAAGCGCATTATAATTACAGAAAAATTAAAAAAAAAAAAAACAATAACACAAATTAAATTAATTAATTTTAATTGCAGAGAAATAAAAAAAATTTTTTTTTGTAAAAAAATACTTTGAATTTTTTAAACGCATTTTAAGTGTATAAAAAATATTAAATAAATTTACTTTAATATTAGCTTAAAAAAATTAGATAATTTATAAACTATAAATATAAAAAAAATAATTTGTATTTTTTAAGCGCATTTTAAGTGTATTAAAAATATTATATAAATTCAGTTTAATATAAGCTTAATAAAATTTAAATAATTTAAAAAATATTTGAATTTTTTTTAAGCTAAATATTAAAATAAATTTATATAATATTTTTTTATATGACAAATTTAATTATAATTTTAATGAAAATCAATTATCAAATATTTAAATTTGACAAATTTTTTTTTAATATTTATTTATTAATATCAGGCAGTGATAACTTCTTACAGTTATAAGCAGAAAAAAAATATACAAAAAAATAGAGAAGAAATTTTTCTTGCTTTCTTGCTGCACAGCAAGCAAACATTGTAGATAATTTATGATACTTGCTATATAGATAAATATATAGTATATATGAATATATATATTTAGCAGACCAGTTAAGGGCATCAGTGTTTCGTTTAGCACCCTGGGGGCTATCATCAGTTTATGGGCCATGCATCATATTGTAGTAGACCCATTTCTGGCATGCGGTCTGCATAGCGCAAAATCTAATGTCAGCTTAGCGCGCAATTTGTTGCTGTTGACAGCTGTGAGATATTGTTGTTGTTGTTGCCATTTTATTGTTGTTATTGTCGTAGTTGTTGTTGTTGTTGCTGTTGCATTCAGGGCAAAAGGACGAGTCAAATAGGAGCTGCTGAATGTTGTCAAGAACGGCAAAATGCAAGCCAGCGGCAGCAGAGCTCACAAGCATTTGCCATTTGCCGTCGTCCTGTTTTCTCATTGCTCTAGTTGCTGTTGCTGTTGCTGCTGTCCCTGTTCCTGTTCCTGGCTGTGAGTGTCAGTCACAAATGCTAACGACATTTTGTTATTTACTTATTGCATTCATTTACTCGAGAGTTCTCTCTCTCTCTCTCTCACACACACTCTCTCACTCTCTTACACTCTCTGTCTCTTATTCTTGCATCTCTTGCTCTAACGCACTTTTGTGCCACATTTCCTCATTTGCTGTTAGCAGGGTTACCAAGCCATGCAGCTCTCTCATCTTGTGCTCATCTCTTTGCTATTTTTAATCTGCCGCCTTTTGTATGGCACTTAACTTGCGTTGCAGCATGCAGCAGCAGAGGCA
>JBAMBR010003727.1:0-16272 GCA_037044475.1 Zaprionus obscuricornis
AATAATAAAAAAATAGAAATAAAAAATCAACAATAAAATATATTTTATAACCAGTGGCTTAGGCTTTTTGTTGTATTATTACCATGATCATTAATTCATAATAATGGCATAAATCTGTTAATCGATTTTTCTCAGTGTTGCATAGGAAAATGACTTTGTTTTTTTTTTTTCAGTTAGGCCACGTGATTATTCTAGTTACTGTTTATACATATATTTATTATTATTATTATTATTATTCATTTTTTTCGCCTCTCTGTCTTTCTCTTTTTTCATCTTTTTTTTCACTCTGCTTTTTATTTTACTATAATTAATTTAATGATTTTAATTTGTCACATTTTGCTCTGCTCTGCGCGCAATTATTGTTGATTGAATTGCCTTTGCGGCATTCAGTCAACTGTTAATCATTTGCGTATGTGTGTGTGTGTGAGTGTAGTTGGTCATTTGATAGATTTGAATGGCCTTTTCATTGTCAGTTGGTTGTGCAGCAACCCTTGAAGCTTTAATGCCTTTTCCTCATTTTATAGCTTAATCGCATTTCCATGGCCCTCAAAATTGATGGTCAATAAGCCAAATGAAAATAAACTAGAAAAAAAAAATAAAATAATTAATAAAAAAAAATCAACAGCGCAACAGCTTAAAGTCAGCTTCAACATTATACTTGGCTGTGTTTGTTTGTGTGCAATGTGCAGTTAGTTTCAACGTTTGATTCTATGCTTAGCATCTTTGACGTGTGCTGCTTGTGCTTACAGCACTCTTATACGTTCATACAAGCTCAAGCATATGCTGCTTGTCTGACGTGTATAAGAGTTGCATTGAGTTCGGCTGCCAGTCGCAACTTGTTCGACATTGACTGTGGTCGCTGTTGCGTTCAAACTTTGTGTGTGGTATGAGAGTTTATGTGTTGAAATTTTGGAAGTAACACAAACGAAGCATAAATATATGTAAATAAATAAATAAATGTATTATTGTATATTAAAAAAATATATTTATATATATATAAAAGAAGAAATTTAGCAGTTACTGTAATATTATAAATTTAGCTGCTTACACTGACAAAATATGTAAGGCAATAACTTTTTAATTTATGCTAGAAACAATTTTTTTATACATTTTTCCACAGTTTTGTACATATTTAATAACTCACAATATTCTGCTAATATATTTTAAATTAATAATATTTTTTTTCTATAATTTATTTTACACTCGCAGAGGCGATAAGCAGCTGCTACAATTAGTGCAAACTGGCAGCGAGCCGAAACATCTTAAGGTGCTAAGAAGGTTGCAAAAGGCAAACGAAGCTGAAGCTGCAGCCTCAACCATGCGGTTGCTGGCATAATGAACTGTATGAATGCTCTTAAACAATATACGGTAAATGCACAATTCAATGCATTTGGCAAAAGATGCCAATGTTAGTGCAATGCATGCAGCAATGTATTTTTGTGTGGCACAAAAACGTTCAAAATAATTAAAGTCCATGCAATGTGAAGAAAAGAAGCGAAACCAACTAATTGGTTTTGCATGAGTTCATTGGCAGCACTAAGCTTGGCAGGGGTAGGGACAACATTGCGGGAGTTAGTCAAAGAGGAAACTCTACAAAAAGGAGAAAAAAATAAAATAAAAATGCAGCACAAATGGTATAGAAAATCGAGTTGGTAATTTGTTAGCACAATTTTGTTAACACACAAATGCAACATACATACAATTTTTAGCGCTAATACATATTATCTGTCAGCCAGGCAGCAAACAAAATGTGCCACGTGGCGTATACGTTAATTATATAACATCATAGAGAGACCTGTGTAATATGAGACTGTTGAGCGGGCGGTGTGTTAACGTTAAAGAGTTAGGCTAACAATTACTTGTTTATTTTGCCACATAATTTAATAACAACACAGAGTAATAACTCTGTGGTGCTTTCTCTTAATTTTACTAATAATGAAAAAGCAAAAATATTTTAAAATATATTGTAATAAAATACTTGAAATATTTTTTTTTTTGCAGTTCATGGCATTTTCTGTGCTGATTTTTATTAAATTTCAGTCTCGTTTTTTCACAATCAGAAAATTTATTTTCAGCACAATTATCAGCTGACAGTTTACGTTACAATTTGTTGAGGCTTAAAAAACTATTTGGAAAAATCAGTCAAAAAGTTTATTTTTTTTAAGTTGCGATTTACGAGTATCTGCAAATGGCGCCAACTAGTGTCAAAGACTATAGTTAACATTTTGCCAGCACATACACACATACACATATATGTACACTGGCGTATGCTTGCTTCAGAGTCTCATTGCTGCCAGCAGCAGAAGTAAAAGATGCAGAAGTAGCAGAGAAAAAAAGAAGAAAAAGTAGAAGTAGAAGGCAAAAGAACCAGCATAAAATTTTGCAACTGTAGCTGCGTTTTATTATTTATGTACATACATATATATGTATCTCACAGATACACATACAAATTTATAGTTGTATCTATAAAAATGTGCAAGCCATAAGTAACTTTTGGCAATATTTTACAATTTATTGTGCCTGTCAATTGCCAGCAGGCAAAAAGTAAAAAAACATATATGTATGTATATGTTATATCTGTGATATACTATATCTATCTATATATAGTATAATATATATATAAATATATATCCCATTTATAGAACTTATACTATATGCTTTGCGTTCGCATATATGTATGTACATATGAAACATGAAACTCGTAAGCAAATTTATTCTGTTGAAAATATTGCATTTTGATTTCACATCAGGACAAAAAAAAAAAAGATGAAAAACTGAATCTCAACTCTGGCAAGTAAAAAAGAAAAAAAAAAAAAACTTTATGACTGTGAAATTTCAAATATAATAAATTTTAACAGAGTTTGCCACTCAGATTCAGATTCAGATTCAAATTCAAATGTGGAGATTTTGATGCTGCTGAAGACAAAGCAGACAAGTGCCAAGTTGGCAACAAAATGACAACTGCAATTGAAATGTTAAGTGCGTAACGTTCAGGCACATCAAATATATGAAGAGCTTAATATAAGGGGAACAGCAAATTTGGCCAAAAAAAATTTGAAACAAGCTTAAGCTCTACTCATGTAATACTTCTAAGTACTGAGCAGACTCAGCATCCTCAGTATGTAGCTTAATTCTTATTAAATACTTATGATGCTTATATTCTTATGAAAATTATATATGCCTAAAAGATTTTTGTGCTTAGCTTCTTCAATTTCTCATTATTTCCTTACTTAACTGTACAAACATTTTTTATATTTTTATGTTTATATATTTTTATATTTTTATGTATATCTCTTTATATATTTTTATATTTTTATGTTTTTATATTTTTATATTTTTATATTTTTATATTTTATATTTTTATATTTTTATATTTTTATATTTTTATATTTTTATATTTTTATATTTTTATATTTTTATATTTTTATATTTTTATATTTTTATATTTTTATATTTTTATATTTTTATATTTTTATATTTTTATATTTTTATATTTTTATATTTTTATATTTTTATGTTTTTATATTTTTATATTTTTATATTTTTGTATTTTTATATTTTTATATTTTTATATTTTTATATTTTTATATTTTTATTTTTTAATTTTTTTATATTTTTATATTTTTATATTTTTATATTTTTATATTTTTATATTTTTATATTTTCATATTTTTATATTTTTATATTTTTATATTTTTATATTTTTATATTTTTATATTTTTATATTTTTATATTTTTATATTTTTATATTTTTATGTTTTTTATATTTTTATATTTTTTATATTTTATATTTTTATATTTTTATATTTTTATATTTTTATATTTTTATATTTTTATATTTTTATATTTTTATATATTTTATATATTTTATATATTTTATATTTTTATATTTTTATATTTTTATATTTTTATATTTTTATATATTTTATATTTTTATATTTTTATATTTTTATATTTTTATATTTTATATATTTTTATATTTTTATATTTTTATATTTTTATATTTTTATATTTTTTATATATTTTATATATTTTATATTTTTATATTTTTATATTTTTATATTTTTATATTTTTATATTTTTATATTTTTATATTTTTATATTTTATATATTTTTTATATTTTTATATATTTTATATATATTTTTATATTTTTATATTTTATATATTTTTTATATTTTTATATTTTTATATTTTTATATTTTATATATTTTTTATATTTTTATATATTTTATATATTTTATATTTTTATATTTTTATATTTTTATATTTTTATATTTTTATATTTTTATATTTTTATATTTTATATATTTTTATATTTTTATATTTTTATATTTTTATATTTTTATATTTTTATATTTTTATATTTTTATATTTTTATATTTTTATATTTTTATATTTTTATATTTTTATATTTTTATATTTTTATATTTTTTTATATTTTTATATTTTTATATTTTTATATTTTTATATTTTTATATTTTTATATTTTTATATTTTTATATTTTTATATTTTTATATTTTTATATTTTTATATTTTTATATTTTTTTATATTTTTATATTTTTATATTTTTATATTTTTATATTTTTATATTTTTATATTTTTATATTTTTATATTTTTATATTTTTATATTTTTATATTTTTATATTTTTATATTTTTATATTTTGATATTTTTATATTTTTATATTTTTATATTTTTATATTTTTATATTTTTTATATTTTTATATTTTTATATTTTTATATTTTTATATTTTTATATTTTTATATTTTTATATTTTTATATTTTTATATTTTTATATTTTTATATTTTTATATTTTTATATTTTTATATTTTTATATTTTTATATTTTTATATTTTTTATATTTTTATATTTATATTTTTAAAATAAAATCTCTATAAAATATGATTATACCTTGACGATGATGTTGTAGAATTTATTTTAAAATAGAATTAAACGTAGGTCAATATCAATCAATTTTTTGTTATGCTCCAAATTCCAAATCTGAATATAATTGATATGTGTAAGAATTTTTGTATACAATTTCAAGAGAATTTCTTCTCACGCCTCAATTAACTAAAATGTTCTGAATGAAGAAATTCATGCAGAAGAAAAAGTTTTCAGTGAAGGTTTTTCTATTTTCTTTTTGCTTTTGGTTTTCACAGTCTGTTGCCTCTGGCGTGACGGCAAGAAAATCTTTAGAAATTGTATTAATTGAATGTCTACATGTCTTCACATTAATTCGATACAAAATCGATAAATCGTATTAATTTATAATTGATAGTAAGTGCTCTAGTCTCCCCTTGCATCACTTTTTTGTTCGCCTCAAGCGAAACTGTTTATTCATATGTTGGCCAGCTATACAAAGTGTTGTTGTTGTTATTGTTGCTACTGCTGAATGCGTGTGTGGCATGACCCTAGTAGCTCCCCTCATAACAGAGGTAAAGGTACATACTACTCGTATTACGAGTCATGTGTATGTATGTGTGTGTGTGTCTGTGTGTGGTGCAGGTTGTCTGCAAGTGGCTTTTTGACTTTGGGCCATTAACATAAACTTGACACGTTGCCATCGTTGTTGCCAACATTGTTGTTGTCGTTGGCGTTGTCGTCTTCGTCATCGTCATCGTCATCGTCTTCGTCTTCGTCTTTGTCGTCGTCAACACCTCTTGACGTCTTGTCAGTCAGTTAACAGTTAACAGTTGGCCACCTTACAATGGATATGGATATGGATATGAATATGGATATGGATATATATATAGTATACGTATATATATATATATATATATATATTTCTGTATGCGTGTGTTGTACGTGCAGCTCTGGCCAAGACATTACTTTTCAGATTTATGATTAGTCACGATTTCAAGAGCTAAACGATTTTGGCAAAAGGTTTTCAATTACCTTTTTTTTGATCATCGTTTTTCTTTTGTTCGTTGTTGTCGCTGCTGCTACTTTCGTTGTTGTTGTTTTTTTTATGCAATGGCATTTACAGATTATTGAGCAAACACAGTTGTCGCTCATCAGCAGCCAATTAAGTTGCAACTTGATTGAATTATGAGGCGTGCAATTTTGAGTACACGAAATCGAATTGTGTGGCAAGTGCAGCCAAATGCTTACAGCTGCGCAGCAACTACAACTACAACTGCCACTGCAACTGAAACTGCAACCGCAAACAATTTACAAAAGAGGCCCTGAAAAAAATCTTTGCTGTCTGCAAATTTTCATTTATAACACAACAAAAACAACAAAAAAAAAACTTATAATTTTCACTTGTTGTTTACCCTGTAAAAATCTAAAAATTGAGTTTATTAAATTTAAATAAATTAATATAAATAATATTAAGTATATATAGAGTATCTAGAGAGTCGAGTCTTGTGATTGTTTGTTTTATTTTTATATTTTTACAATTGCAAATATTTCAGTGTGCCTTGCAATTTGCAAGCGAATGTATTTTCATTTTTCCTGCGCCACTTCACATAATTTCAATGAACCGCAACTACGTTTGGTTTATCAGACTCTCTGCTTTTTTTTTTCTTTTTTCTTTTGCTCACTCTCCTTTTTTGCTCTCTTTCACTCTATCTGGTTTACTATAAAAATATATATATATATACATATATATAGTATTTTGCATGTCTCCTTCCCTTTCTTTTGCTCCATTTCCGTCGTTTTTGGCGTTGGCATGACAATGCCACAGACATTGGTAGTCCTCAATGCTCGATGAGTTCTTATTGTCAGTATTGTTGTTGTTGTTGCTGTTGCTGCTCGTAGTTTTGTGGCTTTTGCCATGCTCAATGCCAATCTCAGTGTGCCACACAAACCACATGCTGCATACAGTCTGCACCAAGCAAGCAAGCAAGCAACCAACCAACCATCCAGCCAACCAATTGCACTTCACGTAATGCAAAAATCGCAGCAATTCAGGCGCAACTCGTCGAGATACGCGTTTTTCATACTCATCAAACCGCCAGACGCAGCGCACCAGGTCGCATCTTCGTGCCAGCACAATATTCAATCCCATTGCAAATTTTCAACATTTCTAATTTTTAGCTGATAATTAAAGATTTTATTTGAATTTTGTAATAAAATTTTAAAATAAAGAATATAAAAAAAAATTTTTTGTTTAATAGACTGTGAAAATTATAAAATCAATTTTTTAAATAATTTTTAAATTTTATTACAAAATTCAAAAAAAATCTTTAATTTATATTTTATGTATTTTTTATACTTTTCTTCATTAGTTTAGCTCAGTTATATCATAATATTTTTTTTTTTATTTTTTGATAAGATTTCTAAATTTTAAAAATTATATTTTTAACTTTTTTTCTAATATATTTTTATTTTGAAGTATTTAATTTATTTTAATTTATATAATTAAATTTTAGTTTTACGTAATTTAATAATATTTTAATTTAATTTATTTTAATTTAAATTTTTTAATATTTGAAAATTATTAAAATAATTTTTTTTAACTTTTTCTATAATGTATTTTCATATTATTATATATTTTATTTATTTTAATATATTTTTTTTTTATTATATTTTATATTTATTTTATTTTATATTAAATAATATTATTTAATTTTATGTAATTTAATTTCCTTTTTCGCAGTAATTTCGTATAACTTTTTTTTAATTTATTAATTTGAATTTTTTAAATAATATTTGAAAATTTCCAAATAAATTTTTTTAAGTTTTTCTATAATATATTTTTTTTTATTATTATACATATATTTTATTTATTTTAAAATATTTTTTTATTATTATATATTTTATTTCTTTCTTTTAAATTTATTTATTTAATTTTAATTTCAATTTCCTTCTTTATTAATTTTATTAATTTGAATTTCTAAAATAATATTTTAAGATTTCAAATTTATTTTTTTTTAACTTTTTCTATAATATATTTTCTTATTATTATATATTTTATTTATTTTCTTTTATATTAATTTATATGATTTAATTTTATATTTGTGTAGTTTAATTTCAAAACAAATTTTACTTTAAGCAGTTATTTCATATTACATTTATTTAATTTTTAATAATATTTGAAAATTATTAAAATAATTTTTTTTAACTTTTTCTATAATATATTTTTATTAATATATATTTTTTATTTTTTTATGACTTCATAAATAATAATTATAACTTAATCTTTTAAGTCAATCGATAATCGTTTTCTTCCTTTATTGTTTCTTACCCCCCGGCTTTAATAATAAAAGTGTGGAATTAAATTGATTAAAAACGAACATAAATCTCAAAATGGATTTATCATGATGAAAATATTGACTTATCAAAGACGCACGAACAAGACCCACTTGACTTGTAATCAATATTATCAATAGATAATATTCCGAATTTTTTGGTTTTTTAGTCAAATAAAAACATATGCGAAATTATTGCAATTAAACTAATCGCAATAATTTCGCATATGTTTTTATTTGACTAAAAAACCAAAAAATTTGGAATATTATCTATTGATAATATTGATTACAAGTCAAGTGAGTTGTTCGTGCGTCTTTGATAAGTCAATATTTTCATCATGATAAATCCATTTTGAGATTTATGTTCGTTTTTAATCAATTTAATTCCACACTTTTATTATTAAAGCCGGGGGGTAAGAAACAATAAAGGAAGAAAACGATTATCGATTGACTTAAAAGATTAAGTTATAATTATTATTTATGAAGTCATAAATATTATGAAAGAGCTGCGCTAAGATAAAGACGGAAAGTTTGTTAGGAAAATCATATGAATCACTAAAAAAGAAAATGAATTAAATATTTAATATTATTTTAATATTATTTTAAAAATTCAAATTAAAAAATAAAAAAAAATATATGAAATAATTGCGAAATAAGGAAATTAAAATACATAAAATTAAAGTTAAATAATATAAATTAATGCAAAAGAAAATAAATATAAAATATAATAAAAAATATATATAAAATAAAAAATATATATTAATAAAAATATATTATAGAAAAAGTTAAAAAAAATTATTTTAATAATTTTCAAATATTATTAAAAATTAAATAAATGTAATATGAAATAACTGCTTAAAGTAAAATTTGTTTTGAAATTAAACTACACAAATATAAAATTAAATCATATAAATTAATATAAAAGAAAATAAATAAAATATATAATAATAAGAAAATATATTATAGAAAAAGTTAAAAAAAAATAAATTTGAAATCTTAAAATATTATTTTAGAAATTCAAATTAATAAAATTAATAAAGAAGGAAATTAATTTACATGAAATTAAAATTAAATAAATAAATTTAAAAGAAAGAAATAAAATATATAATAATAAAAAAATATTTTAAAATAAATAAAATATATGTATAATAATAAAAAAAAATATATTATAGAAAAACTTAAAAAAATTTATTTGGAAATTTTCAAATATTATTTAAAAAATTCAAATTAATAAATTAAAAAAAAGTTATACGAAATTACTGCGAAAAAGGAAATTAAATTACATAAAATTAAATAATATTATTTAATATAAAATAAAATAAATATAAAATATAATAAAAAAAAAATATATTAAAATAAATAAAATATATAATAATATGAAAATATATTATAGAAAAAGTTAAAAAAAAATTATTTTAATAATTTTCAAATATTAAAAAATTTAAATTAAAATAAATTAAATTAAAATATTATTAAATTACGTAAAACTAAAATTTAATTATATAAATTAAAATAAATTAAATACTTCAAAATAAAAATATATTAGAAAAAAAGTTAAAAATATAATTTTTAAAATTTAGAAATCTTATCAAAAAATAAAAAAAAAAATATTATGATATAACTGAGCTAAACTAATGAAGAAAAGTATAAAAAATACATAAAATATAAATTAAAGATTTTTTTTGAATTTTGTAATAAAATTTAAAAATTATTTAAAAAATTGATTTTATAATTTTCACAGTCTATTAAACAAAAAATTTTTTTTTATATTCTTTATTTTAAAATTTTATTACAAAATTCAAATAAAATCTTTAATTATCAGCTAAAAATTAGAAATGTTGAAAATTTGCTATGGGATTGAATATTGTGCTGGCACGAAGATGCGACCTGGTGCGCTGCGTCTGGCGGTTTGTTAAGTATGAAAAACGCGTATCTCGACGAGTTGCGCCTGAATTGCTGCGATTTTTGCATTACGTGAAGTGCAATTGGTTGGCTGGATGGTTGGTTGGTTGGTTGCTTGCAGACTGTATGCAGCATGTGGTTTGTGTGGCACACTGAGATTGGCATTGAGCATGGCAAAAGCCACAAAACTACGAGCAGCAACAACAACAAAAACAACAATACTGACAATAAGAACTCATCGAGCATTGAGGACTACCAATGTCTGTGGCATTGTCATGCCAACGCCAAAAACGACGGAAATGGAGCAAAAGAAAGGGAAGGAGACATGCAAAATACTATATATATGTATATATATATATATTTTTATAGTAAACCAGATAGAGTGAAAGAGAGCAAAAAAGGAGAGTGAGCAAAAGAAAAAAGAAAAAAAAAAGCAGAGAGTCTGATAAACCAAACGTAGTTGCGGTTCATTGAAATTATGTGAAGTGGCGCAGGAAAAATGAAAATACATTCGCTTGCAAATTGCAAGGCACACTGAAATATCTGCAATTGTAAAAATATAAAAATAATGCAAAACGATCACAAGACTCGACTCTCTAGATACTCTATATATACTTAATATTATTTATATTAATTTATTTAAATTTATCTTTAGATTTTTACAGGGTAAACAACAAGTGAAAATTACAAGTTTTTTTTTGTTTTTGTTGTGTTATAAATGAAAATTTGCAGACAAACAACAGCAAAGATTTTTTTCAGGGCCTCTTTTGTAAATTGTTTGCGGTTGCAGTGTCAGTTGTAGTTGTAGTTGCTGCGCAGCTGTAAGCATTTGGCTGCACTTGCCACACAATTCGATTTCGTGTACTCAAAATTGCACGCCTCATAATTCAATCAAGTTGCAACTTAATTGGCTGCTGATGAGCGACAACTGTGTTTGCTCAATAATCTGTAAATGCCATTGCATAAAAAAAACAACAACGACAGTAGCAGCAGCGACAACAACGAACAAAGGAAAACGATGATAAAAAAATGGTAATTGAAAACCTTTTGCCAAAATCGTTTAGCTCTTGAAATCGTGACTAATCATAAATCTGAAAAGTAATGTCTTGGCCAGAGCTGCACGTACAACACACGCATACAGAAATATATATATATATATATATTTATACGTATATATATATATATCCATATCCATATTCATATCCATATCCATATCCATTGTAAGGTGGCCAACTGTTAACTGTTAACTGACTGACAAGACGTCAAGAGGTGTTGACGACGACAAAGACGAAGACGAAGACGATGACGATGACGATGACGAAGACGACAACGCCAACGACAACAACAATGTTGGCAACAACGATGGCAACGTGTCAAGTTTATGTTAATGGCCCAAAGTCAAAAAGCCACTTGCAGACAACCTGCACCACACACAGACACACACACACATACATACACATGACTCGTAATACGAGTAGTATGTACCTTTACCTCTGTTATGAGGGAACTATTAGGGTCATGCCACACACGCATTCAGCAGTAGCAACAATAACAACAACAACACTTTGTATAGCTGGCCAACATATGAATAAACAGTTTCGCTTGAGGCGAACAAAAAAGTGATGCAAGGGGAGACTAGAGCACTTACTATCAATTATAAATTAATACGATTTATCGATTTTGTATCGAATTAATGTGAAGACATGTAGACATTCAATTAATACAATTTCTAAAGATTTTCTTGCCGTCACGCCAGAGGCAACAGACTGTGAAAACCAAAAGCAAAAAGAAAATAGAAAAACCTTCACTGAAAACTTTTTCTTCTGCATGAATTTCTTCATTCAGAACATTTTAGTTAATTGAGGCGTGAGAAGAAATTCTCTTGAAATTGTATACAAAAATTCTTACACATATCAATTATATTCAGATTTGGAATTTGGAGCATAACAAAAAATTGATTGATATTGACCTACGTTTAATTCTATTTTAAAATAAATTCTACATCATCATCGTCAAGGTATAATCATATTTTATAGAGATATATGAGAAAAATAAAATATGAAAATATAAAAATATAAAAATATAAAAATATAAAAATATAAAAATATAAAAATATAAAAATATAAAAATATAAAAATATAAAAATATAAAAATATAAAAATATAAAAATATAAAAATATAAAAATATAAAAATATAAAAATATAAAAATATAAAAATATAAAAATATAAAAATATAAAAATATAAAAATATAAAAATATAAAAATATAAAAATATAAAAATATAAAAATATAAAAATAAAAAAATATAAAAATATAAAAATATAAAAATATAAAAATATAAAAATATAAAAATATAAAAATATAAAAATATAAAAATATAAAAATATAAAAATATAAAAATATAAAAATATAAAAATATAAAAATATAAAAATATAAAAATATAAAAATATAAAAATATAAAAATATAAAAATATAAAAATATAAAAATATAAAAATATAAAAATATAAAAATATAAAAATATAAAAATATAAAAATATAAAAATATAAAAATATAAAAATATAAAAATATAAAAATATAAAAATATAAAAATATAAAAATATAAAAATATAAAAATATAAAAATATAAAAATATAAAAATATAAAAATATAAAAATATAAAAATATAAAAATATAAAAATATAAAAATATAAAAATATAAAAATATAAAAATATAAAAATATAAAAATATAAAAATATAAAAATATAAAAATATAAAAATATAAAAATATAAAAATATAAAAATATAAAAATATAAAAATATAAAAATATAAAAATATAAAAATATAAAAATATAAAAATATAAAAATATAAAAATATAAAAATATAAAAATATAAAAATATAAAAATATAAAAATATAAAAATATAAAAATATAAAAATATAAAAATATAAAAATATAAAAATATAAAAATATAAAAACATAAAAATATAAAAATATAAAAATATAAAAATATAAAAATATAAAAATATAAAAATATAAAAATATAAAAATATAAAAATATAAAAATATAAAAATATAAAAATATAAAAATATAAAAATATAAAAATATAAAAATATAAAAATATAAAAATATAAAAATATAAAAATATAAAAATATAAAAATATAAAAATATAAAAATATAAAAATATAAAAATATAAAAATATAAAAATATAAAAATATAAAAATATAAAAATATAAAAATATAAAAATATAAAAATATAAAAATATAAAAATATAAAAATATAAAAATATAAAAATATAAAAATATAAAAATATAAAAATATAAAAATATAAAAATATAAAAATATAAAAATATAAAAATATAAAAATATAAAAATATAAAAATATAAAAATATAAAAATATAAAAATATAAAAATATAAAAATATAAAAATATAAAAATATAAAAATATAAAAATATAAAAATATAAAAATATAAAAATATAAAAATATAAAAATATAAAAATATAAAAATATAAAAATATAAAAATATATAAACATAAAAATATAAAAATATATAAACATAAAAATATAAAAAATGTTTGTACAGTTAAGTAAGGAAATAATGAGAAATTGAAGAAGCTAAGCACAAAAATCTTTTAGGCATATATAATTTTCATAAGAATATAAGCATCATAAGTATTTAATAAGAATTAAGCTACATACTGAGGATGCTGAGTCTGCTCAGTACTTAGAAGTATTACATGAGTAGAGCTTAAGCTTGTTTCAAATTTTTTTTGGCCAAATTTGCTGTTCCCCTTATATTAAGCTCTTCATATATTTGATGTGCCTGAACGTTACGCACTTAACATTTCAATTGCAGTTGTCATTTTGTTGCCAACTTGGCACTTGTCTGCTTTGTCTTCACCAGCATCAAAATCTCCACATTTGAATTTGAATCTGAATCTGAATCTGAGTGGCAAACTCTGTTAAAATTTATTATATTTGAAATTTCACAGTCATAAAGTTTTTTCTTTTTTACTTTGCCAGAGTTGAGATTCAGTTTTTCATCTTTTTTTTTTTTTGTCCTGATGTGAAATCAAAATGCAATATTTTCAACAGAATAAATTTGCTTACGAGTTTCATGTTTCATATGTACATACATATATGTGAACGCAAAGCATATAGTATAAGTTCTATAAATGGGATATATATTTATATATATATTATACTATATATAGATAGATATAGTATATCACAGATATAACATATATGTATGTACATATATGTTTTTTTACTTTTTGCCTGCTGGCAATTGACAGGCACAATAAATTGTAAAATATTGCCAAAAGTTACTTATGGCTTGCACATTTTTATAGATACAACTATAAATTTGTATGTGTATCTGTGAGATACATATATATGTATGTACATAAATAATAAAACGCAGCTACAGTTGCAAAATTTTATGCTGGTTCTTTTGCCTCTTCCGTTTCTTCTACTTCTACTTCTACTTTTTCTTCTTCTTTTTTCTCTGCTTCTACTTCTGCATCTTTTACTTCTGCTGCTGGCAGCAATGAGACTCTGAAGCAAGCATACGCCAGTGTACATATATGTGTGTGTGCATGTGTGTGTATGCTGGCAAAATGTTAACTATAGTCTTTGACACTAGTTGGCGCCATTTGCAGATACTCGTAAATCGCAACTGAAAAAAAAACTTTTTGAGTGATTTTTCCAAATAGTTTTTTAAGCCTCAACAAATTGTAACGTAAACTGTCAGCTGATAATTGTGCTGAAAATAAATTTTCTGATTGTGAAAAAACGAGACTGAAATTTAATAAAAATCAGCACAGAAAATGCCATGAACTGCAAAAAAAAAAAATGTTGAAAAGTTTATATATTTCAAGTATTTTATTACAATATATTTTAAAATATTTTTGCTTTTTCATTATTAGTAAAATTAAGAGAAAGCGCCACAGAGTTATTACTTTGTGTTATTATTAAATTATGTGGCAAAATAAACAAGTAATTGTTAGCCTAACGCTTTAACGTTAACACACCGCCCGCTCAACAGTCTCATATTACACAGGTCTCTCTATGATGTTATATAATTAACGTATACGCCACGTGGCACATTTTGTTTGCTGCCTGACTGACAGATAATATGTATTAGCGCTAAAAATTGTATGTATGTTGCATTTGTGTGTTAACAAAATTGTGCTAACAAATTGCCAACTCGATTTTCTATACCATTTGTGCTGCATTTTTATTTTATTTTTTTCTCCTTTTTGTAGAGTTTCCTCTTTGACTAACTCCCGCAATGTTGTCCCTACCCCTGCCAAGCTTAGTGCTGCCAATGAACTCATGCAAAACCAATTAGTTGGTTTCGCTTCTTTTCTTCACATTGCATGGACTTTAATTATTTTGAACGTTTTTGTGCCACACAAAAATACATTGCTGCATGCATTGCACTAACATTGGCATCTTTTGCCAAATGCATTGAATTGTGCATTTACCGTATATTGTTTAAGAGCATTCATACAGTTCATTATGCCAGCAACTGTGTGGTTGAGGCTGCTGCTTTATTTAGCAGCAGCTTCAGCTTCAGCTTCGTTTGCCTTTTGCAACCTTCTTAGCACCTTAAGATGTTTCGGCTCGCTGCCAGTTTGCACTAATTGTGGCAGCTGCTTATCACCTCTGCGAGTGTAAAATAAATTATAGAAAAAAAATATTATTAATTTAAAATATATTAGCAGAATATTGTGAGTTATTAAATGTGTAAAAATATATAAAAAAATTTTTTTCTAGCATAAATTAAAAAGTTTATTGCCTTACATATTTTGTCAGTGTAAGCTGCTAAATTTATAGTATTACAGTAACTGCTAAATCTCTACTTCTATTCATCTTTATTTAATATACAATAATATTTTTATTTATTTATTTATTTACATATATTTATGCTTCGTTTGTGTTACTTCCAAAATTTCAACACGTAAACTCTCATACCAGACACAAAGTTCGAACGCAACAGCGACCACAGTCAATGTCGAACAAGTTGCGACTGGCAGCCGAACTCAATGCAACTCTTATACACGTCAGACAAGCAGCATATGCTTGAGCTTGTATGAACGTATAAGAGTGCTGTAAGCACAAGCAGCACACGTCAAAGATGCTAAGCATAGAATCAAACGTTGAAACTAACTG
>JBAMBR010003728.1:0-35449 GCA_037044475.1 Zaprionus obscuricornis
ATATTTATATATTTTTATATTTTTATATTTTTATATTTTTATATTTTTATATTTTTATATTTTTATATTTTTATATTTTTATATTTTTATATTTTTATATTTTTATATTTTTATATTTTTATATTTTTATATTTTTATATTTTTATATTTTTATATTTTTATATTTTTATATTTTTATATTTTTATATTTTTATATTTTTATATTTTTATATTTTTATATTTTTATATTTTTATATTTTTATATTTTTATATTTTTATATTTTTATATTTTTATATTTTTATATTTTTATATTTTTATATTTTTATATTTTTATATTTTTATATTTTTATATTTTTATATTTTTATATTTTTATATTTTTATATTTTTATATTTTTATATTTTTATATTTTTATATTTTTATATTTTTATATTTTTATATTTTTATATTTTTATATTTTTATATTTTTATATTTTTATATTTTTATATTTTTATATTTTTATATTTTTATATTTTTATATTTTTATATTTTTATATTTTTATATTTTTATATTTTTATATTTTTATATTTTTATATTTTTATATTTTTATATTTTTATATTTTTATATTTTTATATTTTTATATTTTTATATTTTTATATTTTTATATTTTTATATTTTTATATTTTTATATTTTTATATTTTTATATTTTTATATTTTTATATTTTTATATTTTTATATTTTTATATTTTTATATTTTTATATTTTTATATTTTTATATTTTTATATTTTTATATTTTTATATTTTTATATTTTTATATTTTTATATTTTTATATTTTTATATTTTTATATTTTTATATTTTTATATTTTTATATTTTTATATTTTTATATTTTTATATTTTTATATTTTTATATTTTTATATTTTTATATTTTTATATTTTATATTTTATATTTTATATTTTTATATTTTTATATTTTTATATTTTTATATTTTTATATTTTTATATTTTTATATTTTATATTTTTATATTTTTATATTTTTATATTTTTATATTTTTATATTTTTATATTTTTATATTTTTATATTTTTATATTTTTATATTTTTATATTTTTATATTTTTATATTTTTATATTTTTATATTTTTATATTTTTATATTTTTATATTTTTATATTTTTATATTTTTATATTTTTATATTTTTATATTTTTATATTTATATATTTTTATATTTTTATATTTTTATATTTTTATATTTTTATATTTTTATATTTTTATATTTTTATATTTTTATATTTTTATATTTTTATATTTTTATATTTTTATATTTTTATATTTTTATATTTTTATATTTTTATATTTTTATATTTTTATATTTTTATATTTTTATATTTTTATATTTTTATATTTTTATATTTTTATATTTTTATATTTTTATATTTTTATATTTTTATATTTTTATATTTTTATATTTTTATATTTTTATATTTTTATATTTTTATATTTTTATATTTTTATATTTTTATATTTTTATATTTTTATATTTTTATATTTTTATATTTTTATATTTTTATATTTTTATATTTTTATATTTTTATATTTTTATATTTTTATATTTTTATATTTTTATATTTTTATATTTTTATATTTTTATATTTTTATATTTTTATATTTTTATATTTTTATATTTTTATATTTTTATATTTTTATATTTTTATATTTTTATATTTTTATATTTTTATATTTTTATATTTTTATATTTTTATATTTTTATATTTTTATATTTTTATATTTTTATATTTTTATATTTTTATATTTTTATATTTTTATATTTTTATATTTTTATATTTTTATATTTTTATATTTTTATATTTTTATATTTTTATATTTTTATATTTTTCATATTTTTATATTTTTATATTTTTATATTTTTATATTTTTATATTTTTATATTTTTATATTTATATATTTATATTTTTAAAATAAAATATCTATAAAATATGATTAAACCTTGACGATGATTTTGTAGAATTTATTTTAAAATAGAATTAAACGTAGGTCAATATCAATCAATTTTTTGTTATGCTCCAAATTCCAAATCTGAATATAATTGATATGTGTAAGAATTTTTGTATACAATTTCAAGAGAATTTCTTCTCACGCCTCAATTAACTAAAATGTTCTGAATGAAGAAATTCATGCAGAAGAAAAAGTTTTCAGTGAAGGTTTTTCTATTTTCTTTTTGCTTTTGGTTTTCACAGTCTGTTGCCTCTGGCGTGACGGCAAGAAAATCTTTAGAAATTGTATTAATTGAATGTCTACATGTCTTCACATTAATTCGATACAAAATCGATAAATCGTATTAATTTATAATTGATAGTAAGTGCTCTAGTCTCCCCTTGCATCACTTTTTTGTTCGCCTCAAGCGAAACTGTTTATTCATATGTTGGCCAGCTATACAAAGTGTTGTTGTTGTTATTGTTGCTACTGCTGAATGCGTGTGTGGCATGACCCTAGTAGCTCCCCTCATAACAGAGGTAAAGGTACATACTACTCGTATTACGAGTCATGTGTATGTATGTGTGTGTGTGTCTGTGTGTGGTGCAGGTTGTCTGCAAGTGGCTTTTTGACTTTGGGCCATTAACATAAACTTGACACGTTGCCATCGTTGTTGCCAACATTGTTGTTGTCGTTGGCGTTGTCGTCTTCGTCATCGTCATCGTCATCGTCTTCGTCTTCGTCTTTGTCGTCGTCAACACCTCTTGACGTCTTGTCAGTCAGTTAACAGTTAACAGTTGGCCACCTTACAATGGATATGGATATGGATATGAATATGGATATGGATATATATAAGTATAAATATATATATATATATATATATATATATTTCTGTATGCGTGTGTTGTACGTGCAGCTCTGGCCAAGACATTACTTTTCAGATTTATGATTAGTCACGATTTCAAGAGCTAAACGATTTTGGCAAAAGGTTTTCAATTACCTTTTTTTTTATCATCGTTTTTCTTTTGTTCGTTGTTGTCGCTGCTGCTACTTTCGTTGTTGTTGTTTTTTTTATGCAATGGCATTTACAGATTATTGAGCAAACACAGTTGTCGCTCATCAGCAGCCAATTAAGTTGCAACTTGATTGAATTATGAGGCGTGCAATTTTGAGTACACGAAATCGAATTGTGTGGCAAGTGCAGCCAAATGCTTACAGCTGCGCAGCAACTACAACTACAACTGCCACTGCAACTGAAACTGCAACCGCAAACAATTTACAAAAGAGGCCCTGAAAAAAATCTTTGCTGTCTGCAAATTTTCATTTATAACACAACAAAAACAACAAAAAAAAAACTTATAATTTTCACTTGTTGTTTACCCTGTAAAAATCTAAAAATTGAGTTTATTAAATTTAAATAAATTAATATAAATAATATTAAGTATATATAGAGTATCTAGAGAGTCGAGTCTTGTGATTGTTTGTTTTATTTTTATATTTTTACAATTGCAAATATTTCAGTGTGCCTTGCAATTTGCAAGCGAATGTATTTTCATTTTTCCTGCGCCACTTCACATAATTTCAATGAACCGCAACTACGTTTGGTTTATCAGACTCTCTGCTTTTTTTCTTTCTTTTTTTTTTTGCTCACTCTCCTTTTTTGCTCTCTTTCACTCTATCTGGTTTACTATAAAAATATATATATATACATATATATAGTATTTTGCATGTCTCCTTCCCTTTCTTTTGCTCCATTTCCGTCGTTTTTGGCGTTGGCATGACAATGCCACAGACATTGGTAGTCCTCAATGCTCGATGAGTTCTTATTGTCAGTATTATTGTTGTTGTTGCTGTTGCTGCTCGTAGTTTTGTGGCTTTTGCCATGCTCAATGCCAATCTCAGTGTGCCACACAAACCACATGCTGCATACAGTCTGCACCAAGCAAGCAAGCAAGCAACCAACCAACCATCCAGCCAACCAATTGCACTTCACGTAATGCAAAAATCGCAGCAATTCAGGCGCAACTCGTCGAGATACGCGTTTTTCATACTCATCAAACCGCCAGACGCAGCGCACCAGGTCGCATCTTCGTGCCAGCACAATATTCAATCCCATTGCAAATTTTCAACATTTCTAATTTTTAGCTGATAATTAAAGATTTTATTTGAATTTTGTAATAAAATTTTAAAATAAAGAATATAAAAAAAATTTTTTTGTTTAATAGACTGTGAAAATTATAAAATCAATTTTTTAAATAATTTTAAAATTTTATTACAAAATTCAAATAAAATCATTAATTTATATATTATATATTTTTTATAATTTTCTTCTTTAGTTTAGCTCAGTTATATCATAATATTATTTTTTTAATTTTTTGATAAGATTTCTAAATTTTAAAAATTATATTTTTAACTTTTTTTTCTAATATATTTTTAATTTGAAGTATTTAATTTATTTTAATTTATATAATTAAATTTTAGTTTTACGTAATTTAATTTCAAAACATTTTTTACTTGTTTTATAATATTTTACTTATTTATCTTTAAGCTGTTATTACATTTTACATTTATTTAATATTTTAATTTAAATTTTTTAATATTTGAAAATTATTAAAATAATATTTTTTAATTTTTTCTATAATGTATTTTTTATTAATATATATTTTATTTATTTTAATATATTTTTTTTTTATTATATTTTATATTTATTTTATTTTATATTAAATAATATTATTTAATTTTATGTAATTTAATTTCCTTTTTTCGCAGTTATTTCGTATAACTTTTTTTCAATTTATTAATTTGAATTTTTAAAATAATATTTGAAAATTTCCAAATTAATTTTTTTAAGTTTTTCTATAATATATTTTTTTTTATTATTATATATTTTATTTATTTTAATATATTTTTTTATTATTATATATTTTATTCATTTCTTTTATATTTATTTATATTATTTAATTTTAGGTAATTTAATTTCCTTCTTTTTTAATTTTATTAATTTGAATTTTTAAAATAATATTTAAAGATTTCCAAATTTTTTTTTTTTAAGTTTTTCTATAATATATTTTCTTATTATTATATATTTTAGTTATTTTCTTTTATATTAATTTATATGATTTAATTTTAAATTTGTTTATCCTTTATATTTTATCTTTAAGCAGTTATTTCATATTAAATTTTTTTTAATTTTTAATAATATTTGAAAATTATTAAAATAATTTTTTTAACTTTTTCTATAATATATTTTTATTAATATTTATTTTTTATTTTATATATATTTTTTATTATATTTTATATTTATTTTCTTTTGCATTAATTTATATTATTTAACTTTAATTTTATGTATTTCGCAATTATTTCATACAACATTTTTTTTATTTTTAAATTTATAATTTTTAAATAATATTTAAAGATTTCCAAATTTATTTTTTTTTAATTTTTATTATTTTTTATTATTAAATATTTAATTCATTTTCTTTTATAGTGATTCATATGATTTTCCTAACAAACTTTCTGTCTTTATCTTAGCGCAGCTCTTTCATAATATTTATGACTTCATAAATAATAATTATAACTTAATCTTTTAAGTCAATCGATAATCGTTTTCTTCCTTTATTGTTTTTTACCCCCACGGCTTTAATAATAAAAGTGTGGAATTAAATTGATTAAAAACACACATAAATCTCAAAATGGATTTATCATGATGAAAATATTGACTTATCAAAGACGCACGAACAACTCACTTGACTTGTAATCAATATTATCAATAGATAATATTCGAAATTTTTTGGTTTTTTAGTCAAATAAAAACATATGCGAAATTATTGCGATTAGTTTAATTGCAAAATTCGAGCAAGTTAAACGCGCGTGTGGCAAGCAAAATGCTTAAGTATTTGCTATTAGTCCTGACATTGAGCAGCATAGTGTTGGCCAGAAATGTGCCCGATGTTGATGTTGATTATGATCCTTATATAGATATACCATTTAAGAAAATCAAAACATCGGTGAGTGCACATAACAAACAAAGGAGAAACAAAAGCCAATCAAATGGATACCTGTAATGCAACTGCATCTCGCTCACACTTTGACTCTATCTCTCTCTCTTACACTCTCTATATGCTTTTACTATTTATTCCAGGCTGAACGCATTCAATCGCATGGCTATCCAGTGGAAACGCATTATGTAGAAACTGAGGACGGTTATGTGCTGACCATGTTCCGTATACCATATTCACACAAACTGAACAATGCCAATGCCCAACGTCCGGCTGTGCTCATACAGCATGGTCTGTTCAGCTGCTCCGATTGTTTCCTGCTCAATGGGCCGGACAATGCGCTCGCCTACAACTATGCGGATGCCGGCTATGACGTTTGGCTGGGCAATGCTCGTGGCAATATCTATTCACGTAATAATACTAAAATTAATATACAACATCCAAAATTCTGGACATTCAGTTGGCATGAGATTGGCGCCTATGATCTACCAGCTATGATTGATCATATGATTGCAACCACTGGTGAAAAAGCTGTACACTATGTTGGTCATTCCCAGGGCTGTACAGTATTCTTTGTTATGGGTGCCGAACGTCCCGATTATAATGATAAAATAAAAACAGCTCATATGCTGGCACCACCAATTTTCATGGGCAATGTCACTGAAGGGACAGTCACAGCACTTGCTAAATATTTTGGCAAACCAGGTACGGCAACAGAATTGCTGCAGAATCAAGTATTTCTGCCATGGAATCCAATTATACAACGTATCCTAGATACAACATGTAGCAATGATCCTTATTTATTCGAATACTGCAAGACATTGGCCATGATGTGGGGTGGCGGCGTTGGCAATTTGAATGCAGTAAGTGAATTGTAATTGTAAGCAAAGTCCAACAACTTAATATTATTATATTTCTCTTTTAGACATTGCTACCACAAGTTGCTGAAACGCATCCTGCTGGCATATCGACAAATCAAGGCATTCACTTTATACAATCACATGAATCCAATGAGTTCCGTCAATATGATTGGGGCACTAAGAAGAATTTGGTCAAATATGGCGCAGAGGTGCCGCCATCATATGATATAACAAAAATCACAGCAGATCTTTATCTATATGCAGGTCCAGCTGATGGTTCAGCTAATCTTAAGGATATTTCACGTTTGATTCCGCTTTTGCCAAATCTTAAAGAATTGTATGAGATACCAGATGAAACCTGGGGACACTTGGACTTTATATTTGCATTGGCTGTTAAAAAAGTTATCAACGATAAGGCAATAGCGATTAGCCAAGCCTACGATAAGCTAAATAAAGACTAAAGCTATTACAGCGTTTAATCTTATCTTCAATTGAAAAGTTGTTCAAAACATTGAACAAAAAAAAAAATGAGTGAAAAATGTTTCACAGTGATGGTAAATGGCGCATGAAAGTTAAGGGGGGGCAGAGAGTTGAGAGCTGCAGTGGCAACTGCGACAGTTGCAAGTCGACGGGCTAATTACGTTCAACAGTAGCATTTTTTTTTTTTACAACAAACTAGTTTATACCCTGTAATCAGCAGTGCAATGGGCAGGCATAACTATTCATATATTAAACAGAATTTAAAGTTAATTTTGGCAAATTTTTCTGAAATTATTTATATGCTAAAAAGTATAGAAAAAATTATTATAACTATTATTTTCTCTACAGGGTATTTTCTAGTCTTTATATAACAACTTTTATTTTTTTTGTAATTTTTTTGCTGTTGTTGTTGTTGTTGTTCAGCAGCAAACTTTATGTACGTGCACGTGGTTAACACCAAGTGCAACTTATCGCATAGCTCGTTTTGCCCCATTAAAGCAGAGAAATGTTGACAAAAATTATAGTAATTAGTAACACGATGGGTGTTCGAGTTGACCAGGCCAACAACTACAAATGGCTAAAAAAAAAAAGCTATGATTAATCAGCTAATAGTAGCATTAAATATTTGATTATCTTAGTATGACTAAAACAATAGGAATTGCCATCAGGGCCAAAACTTTGTCATTGGCAGACAGTCAATGGCATAAAGATCAAAGATAATTGCTATTTACTTTGATTAAAATGAATTCTTAGCTAGAAATTAGACGATAATCAGCAAATTAATGAGAATAAATATATTTTTACATAATTTAAAAATCTTTACAGCTAAAACTTAAGCAAAATAATTTTAATTAATAAAATAAATAAAAGAAAAATAAATAAAAATATATAAAAAAAAGAAAAATTAGCAAAAAATAAAATTAAAGAAAAGCAAAAGAAAAATTAATTTGAAATGTAAAATTATAGAAAAACAAAAGAATGATAAAAATGATTAAAAATTATTAAAAGAAAAGATTTGAAACTAACAAGCTGCACGCAAGCTGCACGACTGAAAGATACTCAGTATATAAACATGCCATGGAACTCTGCTATTGAAGCTGCACAGGCATATGACATCTATCACGCATCCTTTCATTATACTAACTAAACGCTGCGTATAAAAAGCAAGCAAAAAGCGCAAAGATAAGCGAAAACTTTAAAAGAAAGAAACATAAGCAATAAGTTTTTCTTTCTTTTTATACTCGGTGCCCATTGGGTACCAAGAGTCTATTGAGTTTGTAACAGCAGCAAATGTATGTAACACCCATAAGGTGGCATGGCTGACCCCATAAAGTATATATATTCTGACTCAGGATCAATAGTTGAGTCGATTGCAGCATGTCCGTCTGTGCGTCTGTCCGTCTGTACGTCCGTATGAACACACAGATCTTGGAGACTATAAGAGCTAGAGAACAAAGTGCTTGTATTAGTTGTAGGCAGATCAAGTTTTTCTTGGATTTTTGCCACGTCCCCCCCTGCCTCCACAAATCGATAAAAACCATTTTGAGCACACCGAGCCAAGCTACATGACTTGAATTTTGGTATAAAGTAAGAATATGTTTGCCTGACCGTTGTGTGGTACAGATCGGATAATAAACATGGAAGTTATACACATTTCAAATTCCAAAATTTGCCTGCTTGCCTGCCGTTCTCATCCCATATACGACGGCAACATTAACTTAGTCTTTTTTCCTGCTTACGCTTGTAAAGAGTGTGGCTCAGTAGTTAGAGGATCGAACTAGTGTGCAATAGGTCCGCGGTTCGATTCTCGAGACGGTTTTTTTTTTTCAGTTTTTTAAATTAACTTAAAATTGGCGAGTGCGCAGCACAAGCTGAATAAATATATAAATAAATAAATATATAAATAAATAAATATATAAATAAATATATAAATAAATAAATAATAAAATTCGTACCCCATTAATTCGAAATTCTCAATAATTCGTAAACATTTGTGTTCCTTTGATTTCAATAAATAATTTGAAAATAATTCGAAATACTTCATAATTCGTAAAAAATATGATCCCCGTGCCATTTCGAATTATTGAGACTCTCGACTGTAATATATCTTTGGGCACTCCGAGTAATTATATAGTCGAGCATACTCGACTAATAGTTTGTTTTCTTACTTGTTTTTTTTTTTGCTTAAGAAGCCAAAAAGTCAAAGTCAATAAGCAAATTAAAAGTTAGACAGCGAAATATATGCAGAACATACAATAAGTAGACTGTCTACTTGTGGCACATGAAGTATTTGAAATGTTGGCTAGACACTGTTAGCCACCAAATGCTGCCAACGAAATGCCATCAAAATTGCACTTGTACTCTCAGACTTGTAATCATAGTCACACTTGCTACACTCACACACATATACATGTATATATAGAGTTTACAAGCACCTTTCGAGTGCACGTTTGAGTATTTTGGCCAAAAGAGTGGCATTCATTTTGTAAGCTTAACCACACAGCAAAAGTTAGCGAAGCAAAGCGAAAAATTCATTAATGACAAACTGCTGATGCGGAAAATGGATAATGCTGATGAGGATGTCGACACCGTTGTCGTTGTCGATGTCGATGTCGATGTTGTCGCCAACGTGTCGACGCGTCGGGTCGCCTAAGGGTCGAGTGTGTCAACAACAACAACAAAAGTGACAACAAAATACAATAACAATTATAAAATTAATAAACTGTAAAAGGATTTTGTCGCGCGACGCCACAACAACAACAACAACAAGAACAATTCAAAGAATTGCTTGAAGTTGCTAATATAAATCTTTAACTAGAAAATATCTTCTCATCTCTCTCTCTCACTCTCTCTATCTCTACGTCGCGCTCTTTCGTTTTACATAATTTTTATATTTTTTTTTTTGTTGGGGTTTCAATTTTCTGTAAGAAAAGTGTGAAAACTGTTTCTCATGCGGAAAACTCAGCATTGTCAAACAATGGAAAAGTTTCTATACTAAAACTGCAAAAACAAAAAAAAATAAATTTCTTCATACTCTAAGTGCCAAGGAGTTTTCTTCTTCTCTACGTCTGTTTTTTTTTTTGGCTTTTCTGCATGCATAATTTAAAACAGGGCATCAAAACAGCAGCTACAACAACAACAACAACAACGGCAAGAACAATGTCGACAACTACGACGAAAATAGCAGCAGTAACGATAACAACAACAATAATAATAAGAACAACGACAACATCAGAAGGAGAAAAACTTGTGATTTTACGAATTGAAAAATTTGCGCATAAATGTAAGAAATGAAAAGCACTAAGAAAAAAAACAAAAACAAAAAAAAGGAAACTTACAAGTGGCAAATGTCGCAGCATGTTGACTGCCAAATGTTTATTGTCAAAGTTAGTAAAATAAAGTTCGGTGTTTTTTTTTTTGTTTTTTCCTACATTTATTTCTGTTGCATTTGTGCTAGTTAAAAGATGCGCTGCTATGTAAATAAATGCATATATTATGTATGCTGTAAGTAAATTTTAAATAGTTTGATAAGTCAATGTACTGCATGAACATTGCAGGCGTCATAATTTTTTTTTTTTTTTTTGCCACTGTTGACACTCAAAACTTTGCACGTTTTGTGGCAATTAACATTCAATTTACATATTCAATGAGTTTTTTACATATGCAATTTACAAAAAAAACAGTGCAAAAATTCAAATATAACTGACAATTGGCGCACAAGCAGTGCATTGCACTGTTGATGTTGAACTGCTTGCTCAACTGCTTAGCAAGCGGAGCAATGACAATTGCTAATAAAGCAGTGTGCGCTTGTATAAGGTTGTGAAATTGGCTAAACGTAGACTATGAACTATGAAAATATGACAAAAATTATAAAAACAATTTTTGTTAAAATATATACGACTGGTATATACTCTACAGTTGACAAATTTCAGCAATAATTTAGAGTGTCTTTTATTTATAAATATTTTTTTTTTTTTTAGTATTTATTGCAAGATCATACAAACAAAGACACGCTTCGCATTTTGCTTTTCGTAAAGCACTTGATGACTTTTGCTTTTTTTGTTTTTTTTTTTGAGAAACTTGTTTTGTTACAAATAAGACAAGAGTACTTTCATTCGCATAACACATGAGAAGTTTAAAGAGTTGCTCCTTTATCAAAATTACTAATTGGACGGCAAAAGAAAAGATATAGCAACAGTTTATTGACATGCGAGAAAAGGAGAATCGAAAAACATAATTGAATGAACATATCAATTTTCAATCACAACGAAATCTTATTAAGTGTCTGCACAATATACAAAATCAAAGAACAAAAATATCACAAAAAAAAAATAAAGAATATGATGATGACGAAGAAGACAAAAGCAGACAAGAAAATCTTTCACGCCAAGAAGAGCAACAACAACAATGAATGGCAATAACACGCCCCGCAGCTAATCAGGCTCTAATGGCGATAAATATTTCATTCTATATTATTTTTGGCAGAAGGCACAAGGCATAAGAACAGACACGCCCTCAACTTCATCCTTATGCTGCAAAAACTTCAACTTCGTCATTCTACGTTCATTCGCTGCTGCAGTTGCTGCAGTTGTTCAACTTCCTCAAGGCATAAGGCAGACAAAATCTTGAATGCGATCGGCAATCGGCAATCGTGTGCAACGCTGAAGATGATGACGACAATGATCAAACACAGTTGCCACAAAACAACAGTCAGTGCCTGGTCAATGCCTGGTCACGGGGTTGGCCACAGGCTAACTGTCTGTTCATCGATCCAATGATCCAACAGTTGGTCAGCTGGAAATTGCAGGCAAGGCCTTCGCCTTCGTCTTCACCTTTTACATCGACAGCAACTTTTTGCCATTCCTTTTGCCATTTTTGTGTTATGAATCGCATTGGGATACAACAACAACAACAACAACATGAGAGGCGTTTGTGCAAGCTGTGGCTACGAATGAGCAACGGGCTAACTTAACTTGGCTGCCATTATGAGTAATGGGAGTAATGCCTGGAATTTGTTTACTTGCGGCGCTATATTGCCGACACACACAACATTCAACATACAACATACAACATTCAACATTGTTCTTTAGACACAAAGAGCAGCTCAAGGTGCTCTATGCTGATTTTTTTAAGACTATGTGAAACTTTATGTGGTTTGCTGTGATTTTGCTGTGGTTTGGCAATGAATAAACTTAAATCTGCGACTCATTGGAAAAAAAAAACAAATGAAATATTTTTTTATATCTATAATATATCAGCAAAAATTATAGAAAATTCTTATAAATGTTTTACTATCTAAATTTCAAACATTTTCTATTTATTTTATAAATTTTCTACATAAATTTTATTAAATTTCAGCGCGCAGCATATAAATTATATTATTTATTTCTTAAACTGTAAAAGAAAAGAAAGAATTATTCAATTTTATAGCTGAGACAGAAAATTCAAGTGTTAATTGCTTTGCAGCAGCAGAAACTTCAAAAAAAAATAATAAACAAAAAAAAAACTTGTTAAAAGCCAAAGTAAACTTAAAGCAAGCAAATGAAGTGAAGTTTCACAGTGACAACTCCCCCACAAAATTCAAAAGAAGACTTGAATTAATTCTCACTTAAACTCTTAACTAAGCGAAAGAGAGCAACTGCTAGATAGATAGAGAGAGAGAGAGAGAGAGCGCTCTCTTTAGCAGCGCAGCTTTCAAACAAGAATCTTAAGTCAAAAGCCCGCTAAGAAGAATTTTGTATGCAGGCAACTTTCTTTGGGGGTCTTTTCTTAAAAGCAATGCGCCATTACGTTGGGGCCTTCAGTTTGTGGCCAACACGCGACGCGTACAGAACGTGCAACAACAACGTAAAACGAAAGACATAAAACAAACAAAAAAAAGAAGCAGCTGAAGTTGAAGTCATAAAAAAAAAAAAGTAAAAAATAAAAAGTAAAAAATACAAAAAACAAAGGTCTAAGATCTTGTGGTTAAGGATGAGAATGAGAATGAGAACCTTGAATGTTTGTGAAGTGTAGTGCAGCACGTTGCAAATAAAGCAAATAAACAGAGACGCACAAGCAGCGATTTTTTTTGTTATTGTTTTGGTAATTCAGTCAGAAATTGACTTGCCGCGTGTGGAAAGCAAAGAGTAGAAAAAAAAACAAAGTAGCCAAAGGAAAAGTAAATATAAAACTTAATGGCCAAACATACAAGTGGATAAACAATAAGCATAACAACAACAACAACAACAACAACAGCAACAAAAATAACAACAAGCACAACGCAAAACTACAATAAGCAGTAGAATTTCGTAGAGGTAAGTACTATGTCGTATATGAAACTGCGATACTTCAGACTCTTCAGTGCAGATAAAGATGCTGCTGCTGTCGATGCTGCTTGCTGCTGCTAGTTGCCGCTGCTGCCGATGCTGCTTGCTGGCTGCTGCATGCTGGACTCTGAGCAACTCATTAGCATGGCAATGTTTTGCTGGAATGTCTGCCCCTACTTCTCCCCCTCCCCCTTCACTTCTATGAAAACTGTGCAACGAAATTCTCTGCTCTTTGCGGTTTTCTTTCTTCTTCACTTTTTCATTTGTCTTTTTTTTTTGCTGCTGCTTCTTCTTCTTCATTTTTTTGGCATGGAAAATATGCTGAAATTTAATAAGTGTTCACTGTGAGTATTTTTCTTCTTTTATTTTTTTTTTTCTTCACTATTTTGCGACGTGGTCGCATTTCAGCTAACAGTTTTTCCCTGTTGTCTTTTCTTTATTTTTTTTTTGTTTTCGTTGCGGTTGCGTTGCACAAACAACACACAGACACACTCACACATACAGTGAAAGACATACGTAATGTGTAAGATTCTCTGATGCATTGCTTTTTTTTGTTAGCGATGGGAAGCAGAGGTTGGGGAATGAAAGTAGCAACAGAAAATTCAGCATTCAACATTCAGCATTGGTTGTCGGCAAAAGTTGGCAAATTCTTAACGTTGTTTGTGCAACATGTTGTGGCGTGTTAACGGTATTGTTTACAATGTTAATAGAACCCAATGCTGGGTGGCAAGCTAAATAAATAATTGAGATGCAGAACGACAGACACAAACGTTTCGCTACGCTGCACACACAGAGACAGAGACAACAGTAGAACAGCAGAACAGCAGAATAGCAGAAAAAAAAAACAAATACAAGAAGAAACTGGTAAACAAAACGAATGACTTAGACAACGAACTTGAACGTGAATGCTATAAAGTCGTGTGGCGGAGGAGTTGTGCAACGTCACAAGCGAATGCATGTATGACACAGCCAAAGGAGAAATAATTGCAGCTTTTTAGACTTGTACACAACATCAAGGAGTTCCCACGATACTCTCGACTTCTTAGGAAGTTTTTTTCTTTTTTTTCTTTTCTTTTAATTAACTTTGCAAAATTTTTCATAGATTCGTAGATTACATATAGAAGGCTAGAAATATTTTGCTACAATTTTCAAAGAATTAAATTTTACATTTTTATTATTGCTAAAATATTTGAAATTTTATTTAAAAAAAAAAATTGCTATTTCAAGTTGAAAATGTAGTACTAAAATAAATAATGGAGAAAAAAAATTGTAAAAATATTAGAAAATTTTATTAAAAATATTATTATAAAATTTTAATAAAAAAAAAATTGTTTACATTTTTCCAACCTAAAAAAAACTAGTAAAAAAAATTGTAAAAATATTACTAAAATAAATTTTTAATTTAATAAAAAGTTTTAGTGAAATATTTTTAAAAATTTTAATAAAAAATTAGAAAAATCATAGTAAAAAAAAAAACGTAAAAAAAATTGTAAAAAGAACAAAAATTGTAAAAATATTAGAAAATGTTAGTAAAATTATTGTTATAAAATTTTAGTAAAAAATTTTATTTTTTAATTTTTCCAAGCTAAAAAAACTACTAAAAAAATTTTAATAAAAAGTTTTTGTGAAATATTTTTAAAAAGTTTTAATACAAAATTAGAAAAATTTTAAAAAAAATTTTAGTAAAAAAATTTTTAAAATTTTAGTAAAAAAAAATTTTTAAAATTGTAGTAAAAAAAATTTTAAATTTTAGTAGAAAAGTTTTTAAAAATTCTAGTAAAAATAAATTGTACAAATTTAAATAAAAAAAATTTTAATAAAATATTTTTAAAAATTTGAATAAAAAATTAGAAAAATTATAGTAAAAAAAACGTAAAAAAAATTGAAAAAATTTTAGTAAAAAAAATTTTTAAAAATTTTAGTAGAAAAAATTTTAAAAATTTTAGTAAAAATAAATTGTAAAAATTTAAAAAAAAATTTAAGAAAATGTTCGTAAAAATTTTTTTTCCTATTCCAAGCTGAAAAATGAGAAAACAAAATTGTAAAAATATCAGTAAAAAAAATTTGTAAAAATATTAGTAAAACAATTTTAAAAATTTTAGTAAAAAAAAATTCAACAAAATTTTTAATAAAAAAATGTCTAGTTTCAAGCCGTAGAACTCAATTCTTAGGTTGCCCAAAGAAATGCTAAAAAAATATATATATATTCTGCATTTCTATTTTAATTACATGCTTGAGCTTTCATTTGAATATTAAGAATATAAATAAAAAAAAATTATATTGGGTCGCCGTCGTTGGGCGTCATTTGAATAGAAGAAAAAAAAAATATAAGAAAAACGCGATGCGAAGTTCAAAAGTTGAAGCAACAGTTTCTTCTTCAAAATAAAGCTGTCAACTTTTCAAAAGTCTACGCAAAAATCTACACAAATTAAATAATAATTCAAGCAATTAAATAATAGCTGAAAGAAAAGAAAGAAAGAAACTAAAAGCAACAACAACAACAGCAACGACAGCCACAGCAACAACAGCAACAGCAATAATAAAAAAAGGTCATAAGAAATTGTCTATTTATGAAGCGATAGGGAATAAAAAAGTAGAAAGAAAGAAAGAAAAAAAAAAACGATGACAATGCGCTGCTGATGCTTTGTCTCTGTTGCACATGCTGAGAGTATATGCTAATGATGTAAACTAACCATTTAACTGTTAAAGTGCCGACAGCGCCACAACAGCAACAGCAACAAAAAAATAAAAATAAAAATAAAAATGTGGCATCTTTGGGCCACAGCAGAAGATGAACCAAAAGCGATGACAAAGAGCAGAAGGCCCAAAGAAGGCCGCAACAAATACGCTCTTGTGCCTCGTCAGGTTTTGTGTCTATGTCGCAGTCGCTGTCGCAGTCCAAGTCTCAGTCTCAGTCTCAGTCTCAGTCACAGTCTCAGTCTAATCAAAGCCGTTACAATGGTCGCAGAATGCGGCTATGAAACGCACTCGGGAGAGTTGAAAGACAACAAAAGGGTTTGACATGCTGTAGCAAATGCTATGTGTGTGTGTGTGTGTGTGTGTGTGTGTGTAGGAGCATGTGAATGTAGGTTGCATTGGCAATGAGTGAAAATGTTCACGGTAATCTTTTTAGAAATAACCGTTGCTTTGTTTTTTCGTTGTCGCTGTTGTTGCTGTTGACAAAGCGGCAACCAGTTGCTGTTGTCTCAGTTACTGACTGACTGACTGACTGACTGCTGTTGCTGCTGCTGCTGCGACTGTGATTACAGCGCGTTCTTAATGATCATCATTAGATTTTGCTGGCGCGTAGTTAAAGGGTGTTCGTTTTATTGCCAGCAGAGGAAGAAGCAACAGCAGCAACAGCAACAGCAGCAGCTGCTGTCGAGAGAGCAACAACTGCTAACGTGACAACATGCAATCCTCAAGAACAACAACAACAGCAAGAAGAACTTTAATAATATTTGATAATGCAAAGCGGAAGCTATAAAAAAGCCAATGAGAACTTTATAATTTTTTTTCTTCTTTTGTTTTCTAAGCGTCTTTCATTAGTGCAAAGAATTTGCTAATTGTCTGCAATTGACTAACGGTAAAGGCAAAAGGAAGGCGTTACACAGCCAGAGAGAAAGAGAGAGGGAGATAGGCAGAGGCAGAGTTAGAGAAAGAGATCAGCCGTAACAGCGGATGCCTCATTAAATGAATAGCTCTCTAAGGCCAACTGCCGCATTTGCCACATTTTATGGCATATCTTTATGCTACACTGCATCATCATTTGAAAGTTCATTTCATACACTATTCAACTCTTCTTCTTCTTCTCTCTCTCTCTCTCTCTTATGCTTGAGTTTTAATATTATACCTCAAGGTCAACTAGAGTCTAATAGGCTGCACCAGAAAAAAATGCAAAAAAAAAAACAACGAAATTCCTTTTTGGCAAACAGTTACGGCCTCACATCTGATATGCCCGAAAGAGCCAAGACAAAGCGAACCGAAACCGAACCCGAATCCAAACTTTAGATAGAAAAAGCCGCACACGTAATCAGATATTGCAGCAGCAACAACAACAACAAAAAATGCTCCATAAGTGGTTGGGTTTGGGTTTTTTTTTGTTTGGTCTCGAAGTCGCTTGTGTTCTATCGAAACAGCATCAGCAACACACACTCACACACACACAGAGACAAGCAAGCATGCGGCTAGCCAAAGGAACTGACAAAGACAACTTGTCAGCAGAAGACTCTGTGAGTGTGAGAGTGAAAGAGAGAAAGAGAGATAGATGCAGCAGAGCGACGCTTGCATGCATGCAGTTCCGAGCGACTGCACAACAACAGCAGTCGAAAGAGACATAGTGTTTGCTGCAAGTTGCCTCTTGCAACTGTTGCAACTGTTGAGTGAACGGAAGAGATGACAACCAGGTGCATGTATCGTGCAGATATAAATCATGATATGCTCAAGTACAAAACTGACTATGCACAAGTCTCACTATATGATGTCTGAGAACTTCAACTTCAACTTAAAGTTAAACTATGGAGTGCTATTTCTTATGTGATGCATCTTTCGATGCTATAAAGTGTAGCTCTGTAGCAAATGAAGAAGAAGAAGAAGTACTTAAATATGGCAGAGTGATGTAAACTTTACGACTGTATTATGCCTGCTGCTGCAAGTAAAGAAAAACTATTAAACAAATCATAAACTAACTTGAAAACTATGTGTAAAACAAAGAAATGCTGTAAAAAATACTAAAAAAAAAACAAAAAAAAAACAATAAATATTTTAGAACTTCTGTAAAAGTGTTGTAGAAATTTGTAAAAAAAAAAAATAAATACTGCAAAAATATAAAAAGAATAAAAAATAATAATAAATATGTGATATTTATAAGCTAGTAATTTCTTAACTGAAATAAAATAAATTCTATAAAAATTACTGTCAAAAAAGAATAATAAATATAATATATAATATAAAAATATCAATGAAAAATAAAAATAACTAAAAAAAAAATAAATTCTATATATAAAATTAAATATAAATGTATAAATAATATATAATATATATAAATATAATATAAATAATATATATAATATATATGTATAAATAATATATAATATAAAACTTACTGTCAAAAAATAAATAATAAAATTTTAATATAAAATAAAAATATCAAAGAAAAATGCAATGCAAAAAATATTGCAGAAATTAGAAATTAGACAGCTACAAAATTTAAAAAGAGAAATACTGTATAATATATAATAATTTTAATAATATAATAATATTAATATAAAATATAATATGAGGATATTTAAGAAATTCTATAAAAAATACTACAGCTAAAAAATTAAAAAAAAAATTACTATAAATATACAATAAAAATGAAAAAAAAAAAAATTAAATAAATTTTATATTATAAAATATTTTATATTATATTTTATTCTATAAAAAATACTACAGCTAAAAAATTAAAAAAAAAATACTATCAAAATACAATAAAAATAAAAATGTAATAAATTTTATATTATAAAATATAATATAAAATATAAAATATAATATATATAAAATAATATAAAATATAAAATATTTTATAATATAAAATTTATTACATTTTTATTTTTATTGTATTTTGATAGTAATTTTTTTTTTATTTTTTATCGAAAAAATTCTATGATTAAAATGCTGAAAAAATTTTTGCAGAAATTGAAATTATGTAGAATTTATAGAATTTATTTTATAAAAATTACAAAAATACTGTAATTATACAGAAATTTGATATCAAATATAAAACAATGTATTACTAATATATAGAAAAATATAAAAGTAAATAAATATAAATATAAAGAAAATAAATAAATATAAATAAAATCTCTGAATATAAATAATAATATTAATTATGTGAAATTTATAAGCCGTAAAAATATAGAAATTTTATTTAAAATAGTGAACAAATATAGTATTAATATAAATATAAATGAAATAAATATAAGTCTATATAAAATATAAATAAAATAAATATATATAAATATATATAAATAAATATATATAAATAATAATAATAATATTAAAAATACAGTAATTAGATATAACATATTATGCATAAAAGATACAATATTAATACAAATAAATAAATTAATCTAAATAAAAAATATATATAAGTATATATAAAATATTAATAAAATAAAAATATAAATAAAATAAATATATATAAATAATAAAACGTATGTGGAATTTATAAACTGTAAAAATACAGAAATTGGATATAACATATTATAAATAAAATATATAACATTAATACAAATAAATAAATTAATATAAATAAAAAATATATAAGTGTATATAAAATATTAATAAAATAAATATATATAAATAATAAAAAAAATTTATAATTCATAAGCTAAGGAAATAGCTAACTATGAATTCAAAGAAATTCTATAAAAATAAGAAAACCAAGAAAAATACTGTAAAAAATACTGCACGGAATATTATAAAAAATAATGTATAAATTCTGTAAAAACTGACTGGCAATAATAGCAAGCAATATAAATCATAATAATTATGTGTAGTTAAGTACGCATAGCGTAAAATGAACCTCAAAAACCTCAAGCTGTTTAGCAGTCCGTAAAATAATACAATTATAAGCTTAAAATTATCTGCAATAAGATAAAGTACATCAAGATTAAACTTCTAGTCTAAAAAGCGAAAATTAGCATTTACAAGAATATATATATGTATATATAGTTATTTGTAGCATATATATAATTACTTTATAGATCAGTTAGATCAGGGTCAGCGCATTAAAGCATGATGATGAAACTTATGCAGCAGCAGCAGCAGCATAAATAATGTGAAAGTATTAAAAAAAAAATAAAATTTGATCTTTTCTATTTTTTTTATCATAGTTCATAGTCTATGAGTTTGTACTAGTTAATTAATGCTAGTTAATTGTAGTATATTAAAAGTATCTTAATATCTTGTAGCATAGATCACAGTGCACTTCAAAAGAGAAGACAGCATAAATTTTAAAATTTTATTATTATTATTATTATTTGGACTTTAAACTATTTGCTGACCAATAGAGAATCTGTCAGTTATTTATCAGAACTGTCTGGCAAAATAGTTGACACCATTTACAGCGTGTGTCTGCAGTATGTCTCGCGCTCTCTCTCTCTCTATTTCAATCTCATGCTCTCAGTGTGTGTGTGTCTTGCAAACGATAATAAAAATTGCAATGGCACGCAAATTTGGTTAGACAGTTGCAATATTCTAACGGCATTTTGGGCCATGTTTACAAGTCGCCTTGACAAATGTGCCCGGAAATTGTAGAAACACACACTGCTGCGAATTTGCATTTGCCAACTGAAATGAAAATGGCAAAAATGCAATGGAAATGAAAATGGAAATGGAAAAAAAGAAACAGAAAAAGAAAAAGAATTGAGAAAATGGGCAGAGCTGGGAACATTAGTTGCATTTTGATAATGCATTGTTTCAAATGTTGCAACAACGACGACGAGTCGCACGAGTCAAGCTCAATTCTAACAACAACAAAAAAAAAAAAAACAGTCGAAACAAGTTTGCCGCCTCAAGAAAAGCTACAAAGACTGTGGAAAAACTTGAAGCTACCTGAGACTCTGACACTGACATTGACTGTGACTCTGCCAATGCCTCTGCCTATGACTATGTGACTCTGTGGAGAAGCAACTGCGACTGTGACTGTGATTCGGTCGTTGGCTTTAACTTCGACTTTAACTTTGGCCAACAGTTGAGACTTTTGCCAAAGAACTTTTTTTTGCAAATGGTCGCATCATTAAATTCAAATGGCGATGGTTTGTGTTGCAAGTCTTTTGTTTTGTTTTTTTTTTTTTGGCGCAGTCATGATTTATGCTTGATAAATTGAAGTCTATATTAATCGAGGCTGTCATGTTGACAATTTTATTGTAATGTGAATGCGCATCACGATCTTTGCTCATAGCAAAAAAAAGCTAGATAAACAACAAAAACAATTCAAATTGTTGGCCATTAATGACCCAGAACAATGCGACAGACAAATTTATGGCAAAAAAAAACTGCTAGGAAATGGCCAGTGAACTTACTTAATGCTTGGATACTTAATGATGCTTAGAACTTGGTACTCAACCGTACACAATTTTCAGCACTGTGAAAGGTTTATGTATATCTCTGTGTGTGTTTTTGTTGCTGTATAAGAGTTTACCTTTCCTTTGAAATTGCTTTGTCGTGCCGTTTTGTTCTAATTTCATTTACCTGGCGACTTTCACCTGAAGCTTTTGATACCTTTTAATACAAGCGAGCACTCCCTCAGATTCACATCACTTCCCTTCCCACCCCTAGACTCACGGCAGCTAATTAAACATAACACGTGCTAAGACAATCACCCAAAATGCATACCACTTGATGTTAATAGTTACAACTTGCTGCTGCCACGACTTGCAACGCGAACTACGCTTAGTTTATCTGTAGCATCGCACTTGCAGCAAATGAAAATTCAATTAAATTATTACAATGATTTCTTGCAACAAGCTCGTTTGATCGTTTATCATTAGATTAGCTGGGAAAAAAATATTTATACAATTCATTTTATCATGCTTGAATGATGAATAAGTTTTTTTTTTTTATAATATTTCTCTACAAGAAGAAAAAAAAAAAAAACTTTATTCTCTCGCTTCAAAAGAGCATCAGATGTTCGTTCGTACAGTTGTGCAATATTCTTGTTCTTTGCTTTTCATTTACAACTTCCGCTTCGGCAGCATAACACAAAAAAAAAGGAGCAAAATAATAACATGGAAAGAAAAAGAAAAGAAAAAAAGCTGCAAAAAAAAAAAAAAAAAAATTATTCGATGCGATCACTGCAATCGCTGATGATGAGGTGCATAAACGACGCCCATTTATTGAGCCCTCGCGGCTTTAATAACTCTAGGCAAGTGAGCAGTGCGGTTGAGGCAAAAGTAACGAGGGCTGAGAAGGTATTGCCACTGCCACAATGCCTGTGCCTTGCTGTGCCTTTTGCCAATGGATTGATTGCAGCAGCAGAGGCGAAGACTTATGTTTGTGTGTGTTTATGTGTGTGTGTGGAAACATGTTTGCCTGCCACTAAATGACAGGCATTTGTCTGTCTATCCCAAAGGTGGGGGGGAGTGGAGAGAACAGACGCTTGTAGCGCTGTTTAAGGCAAGTATAGGAAGCAGACAGACAGGCAAAAGTCGCATCAATTGAGTTCGACATGAAAATTGCTCAGAGTAAAATACTTGAAGACTTTAACTTGTTGTTGTTCTTCTGCCGCTGCCGTTGTTGTCATTGTTGTTGTTGTTGTTGTGCTTTTTTTTTATTTGTTCATAGAATATTTAAGAAGCCACACATGTAGACAAAGAAACAAAGAAAGAGAGAGAAAGAGCAAGAAAGAGAGATAGCTAGTGCCATAAGTACATAGAAGTTACAAGTTACATGTCTCAGCATTTATGGCAAGGTGTGTCGACATACTATTTGTACTACATTATTATAGAGAGCCATACAGCACTGTTGGGCCAAATTAGTGTGCAGTGCGCACGCGTGGGCTGCAAATTGTTTTGCCACACTATAAAATCAACTGGCACAAATTTCACTCAATAATGTCTGAAAGCTTAAAAAGCAGTAAGAAAAAAAATATGAAATGGCCAAGTTTTACTTAAATTGCCTAAGAATACTTCAACTTGAACACATAGTGTGTGTGTGTGTGTGCGCTTAAAGCATTTCAATAGAATACACTATAAATTCTTGAAAATTTTTTATTTTCAGTTATTATAATTTATAGTTAAATATTAGATTTTATTTTTATTTATTTTTTTTATATTTTTATATAAGCGGTATTTATTTACTATATTTCTAGTATTTTTTTAGTATATTTCTATTATTTATTTAATATATTTCTAGTATTAATTAAGTATATTTCTAATATTTATGTAGTATATTTCTAGTATTTATTTAGTATATTTCTAGTATTTATTTAGTATATTTCTAGTATTAGTCAAGTATATTTCTAGTATTTATTTAGTATATTTCTAGTATTTATTTAGTATATTTCTAGTATTAATCAAGTATATTTCTAGTATTTATTTAGTATATTTCTAGTATTTATTTAGTATATTTCTAGTATTAATCAAGTATATTTCTAGTATTTATTTAGAATATTTCTAGTATATATTTAGTATATTTCTACTATTTATTTAGTATATTTCTAGTATTTATTTAGTATATTTCTAATATTTATTTAGTATATTTCTAATATTTATTTAGTATATTTCTAGTATTTATTTAGTATATTTCTAGTATTTATTTAGTATATTTCTAATATTTATTTAGTATATTTTTAGTATTTAATTAGTATATTTCTAGTATTTATTTAGTATATTTCTAGTATTTGTGTAGTATATTTCTAGTATTAATCAAGTATTTTTCTAGTATTAATCAAGTGTATTTCTAGTATTAATCAAGAATATTTCTAGTATTTATTTAGTATATTTCTAGTATTTGTGTAGTATATTTCTAGTATTAATCAAGTATATATCTAGTATTTATTTAGTATATTTCTAGTATTTTTTTAGTACATGATTAGTATTTATTTCGTATATTTTCTAGTTTATTTTAAGTATAATTTCAAATATTTATGTCTTTAAATAATTACAAAAATTAAATGAAAAAATTCCTTTGACATGCTATATAAAAGCGTTTTATTATTGTTGTTTTTGTAGTTTATATGGCACAACAAAATTTATTATCTAAATTTATTATCTATTATAAATTTTATAACTTTCGTTCTTAACACTTTCCAAAAAAAACAAAAGGCAAAAAAAAAATTTCTTTTAAATTATTATAATAAAATTCGACAACATGACAGAGTATTGACTGTGTGTGATATAGTATACTCGTATTGTACAAGTTCTCAAGCTTAACCGTGTTCTGCTTTATATTCAGTTCATTCATATGCTTATATTCACTGATCATTCATTAGTTGTTGACGGCACAGCGTCTGGTTTTCGATTTCCGTTTCGTGTTCTTCTTCAATTTGCAAAAGTGAAAATATAAACTAGGCTTAGTTCTCATAGTTCTCTTCATTCTTTTAGCTCAGCATGTGCGCCAATCTGCGGTATAAATATCTTTTGCTTTTTCTTTGATTTTCAGCTCGAATGAGATTTACATAATCTGAACTTATTATTGGTTGCTGCTGTTGTGGCTGTGGCTGCTGCTATTGCTGTTGCTGCTGCTTCACTTGACTTCAATGTCGGTGAAAGTTTTTGTTAGCTTCTACAAATTACAAGTTAGAACGTGCCCCGAAATACTCGTCGTCGTTGTTGTTGTTGTTGCAGTATGCCCAGTAGCCAAGTTGTACAGATTAGAGCACAGCCTATGGGCCAAACAACTAAACAGCCAACAACTGTTGTTTGCCTGCTGCCTTTCACAAATCAACGTTCAAGTTAAACTTAAAGTCTAAATACAGAGCACAGCCACCTCCCGAAAAGCATGAGCAAAAAAAAAACGAGAAAAATCTGTCAGTGGGGCGTTGATACTGTGTCAAATAGTTGGAAATGAAACGAAACGAAATGAAATGAAACGCAATAAGATTGAAAATGCTATAACAAAAGTATCTGTCAGATACAGATAGCAGACAGCAGTCAGCAGACAGCAGATACAAGTGCTGCTCAATAGCAAAAAAAAAAAACAATTTATTGTCTTGAATTGATGTCGCGCTTTAAGAATTTATTGCTTTTGATTGCCAACATTGAAAAGCATTGTCTTCAAGCGTATTGTCTTCAAACTTGGCTAACAAATTTTCAGTTATTTTTTTTTCTACTTTTTTTTTGTGCCACAAACAAAAACTAATGCGAATTGGGTTGATTTCTTCAGTGGCAACAAAAAAACTAAGCTGGCATTAAGATAAAAAAAAAGATGATTTCAAATTATTAAAAGAATTTAAAGATCGCCGCATAGAAATAAGCAGCTTATGAAAATTACAAGACAGTTAAAAAAAAATGAGCTCAAAGAGATCAAAAGTTAATAACTTTTAATCATATTGCTTAATCACATATCCAAAAAAAAGAAAAAAAAAACAATATATCGATAGTTTCACTTTTTATCTAAAAGCTTTACGTATAATTAATACTAAATAAAGAACGAAAAAGAATCGAAAATTTTATGCAAAAATAAAAAATTTCTCAAAAAAAATCTATGGCAAATATTTTTTCAGCGAAACTTTCAATTTCCTTTTTTATTTTTTTTTTTTTTTAATTAAAATATCTTTGACTAAAAATCTTAACTAAATTGCTAAAAAGGGAAATTAAAAAAAAAAAAAATAAATAACAAACTTTTAATTTTTTTGTTTTGTTTTGTTTTTTTTTTTTTAATTTCCTAAACTAATAATGCAAACTGCAAAGATTTTGTGACTTTCGCTGTGACAGCATGAACTCATTCAAAAAGTCATCAAAGTAATAATTACTTTATTAATTTGTCTAACATTTCTCGCAGTGTAGCAAAACTGTTTATGTCAAAAAAAAAAATGTTGATGATGATGTTGTTGATGTTGTTGAGGCGTAATTGTTGCTGGCCTCGTTATAAAACCGCGGCAAAAGTTCTTGGACGTCACTTCAAAAAAGACAATTGCTCCCACAGCCTTAGAAAGGCCTTCGCATGTTTTATCTTAGCTTTCTTCAGGTTGGCTTTTTGCGTTCTTTTGTTTTTTGTTTTTGTCTAATAATTATATGTAGTACTATAATTTTCGTTGCATATATTTTTCCCTAACACCTTTGTATAAGTGAGAAATTTGTATGCATTCTAATATGCGCTACACTACGCTGTGATTAGTCGTCACCAAGTGGCTGGCATTATAATTAAGTCACAGCAAGAAAGAAAGAAAGAAAGTTTTTTTCTTTTTGAGAAATTATAATAGTATTATAATTCTTTAGCAGGCAGCAACTCTTTGCCTTTAAGAGCAGCCAGCTAGCAATTTCTAGTGAAATTGAGTCACTTTTTTTTTATTTTTTGTCTATTTTCTGTTGATGATTCTTAACATATTTTCAAAGCAGTCGCTGTCGCTTTTCATGGCCGCCAAAAGTATAAAGCATGCAAATGAAGAACCAAGCAAATTCAATTAAAAGTACGAAAAAAAACACAAACACATAGAAATACAAAACAAAAAGTTAACATTTGCCAGTAATTTATTGTGTGAAACTGAAACTTCTTCTTCGGTTTTTTTTGAGACTTTGTTCGCGTGAAAGTTGCAGTTTTGCGCCAGTTCATAGACTTGACATTAAGATAATAGCTTGATTAAAACTTGTCATGAGAACATACCAAAATGTACACTGTAGCTATAGCTGTCTCTTTCATTGTGACTGTTGTTGCTATCTCTTACGCTGTCTCAAGTCTAAAAGCCATGAGAGCTCCAATTAAGCGAGCTTCTCGATCATGTCGCATTTGCTGCTATATAAAGTTACACAAATTCAACAATTGATTTGTTGCATATGCATAATACAGAAAATAGTTAGTGTATTTTATATTCGTATAGGCAGAGAGTATATGTCTATTATTTATTTTGTTGCTCCTTCTGGCATATTTGCACATTTTGCATGCAAGTCTGCTTGCTTGCTTGCTTGCTTGCAGTCGCCTGCTAATCACGTTCTTAATGAAAGTGTATGCAATGGCAACAGTCTAACAGTCTGTTCTTCTGTTGCTCTGTTGCTCTGACGATCTATAGTCGTGTTTGGTTCTGCACTGGACAAGTCACAGTTGTAGTCACTGTAGTAGTCGCCTTCACCATAGTCTCAGTCGTCGTCGTCTCAATCGTCGTCGTCTCAGTCGTCGTCGTCGTCTCTGTCGTCGCCGTTGTCCCCGTCTGCGTCTCCTGATACGTTTCTTTCACTGGCAATGACCGCCATTTGCTTTGCTGTTGTTTGATTTTTTCACGTTTGTTTATTTGTTTGTTTGTTTGTTGTTGTTGTTTTTGTTGTATTTCGCATGCAACACGTATAAAGTGTTAGTAGTTCTTGATGTTTGTGCTGATTCTTGGTACCAGTTTCGTATTCTACTTCTTCTATTTTAAGCGCGCAAAAAAAAAAAACTTTTTCTTCCATTTCTTTAATTTTTTTTTTTTCTTTTTTTTTTTGTAAGTTTTGTTGATTAATATTATTTATAGTTTTGCTACGTGTGAAAAAAACTGAGCTATAATTTGATAGCATTGCCAGTGTACAGTATACAGCAACACTTTGCCCTATTTCTGTCGCTCTGCATCAATTTATCTTCTAGCTTATAGCTTGCACTCCAAATACATATGTATGCATGTGTGTGTGTGTGTGTGTGTGTGTATAATGTAAACAAAATTCATTAAATTATGAAAAATACTGTAATTATTATGTGTTTGCTGACAAAACGAGGCAAAAGATACAAAAAGTGATGAGTTCTCTGGCGCGAAGACAATTAGTAGAGAAATGAATAATGTTTCTTAATGTTTAACATTTACACCAAAAAAAAAAAAAAAGTGAGAACTCTTTAAGTATTATGCTTGAAAACAAAACATTAAAATGCTAAAAATTCTATTATTAAAAAAAAAAAAAAAACAGCAACAATTTTTTTTTTCAACTTGAAAGAAAAGTGCAAAAAGAGCAAAAGTAAAGATTTTATGATTTATCTTAATGCTCATAAAGTAAAATATAATAATTATAATTTTTACGAGTGCAGTCAACTTTTAAAGAGACACGGAAATTTATATATATATATAGTATTACGATCTTCTAGTAGATTCCATAATAATTTATATGTTTATCTTCTTTATCTAATATTTAAATATTTAATTTTACTTTTTTTGCATGAGTCACAAAACTTGAAATCAACAAAAAAAAAAATAATAAATAAAAAATGAAATTCACATTAAAATGATTTTTATTTATTTTTTTTTTTGTGCTGTAGAGAAAACAACAGTTAAAAATCATCATTAAAAACAGTTAAGGTTTTCTTCTATGTGCTTTTACCATAAGCCGAACTGCCGCTGTGTCGTTTATCTCTAGTTAAAGCATAGCTTAAAGCCGTACAAACAAGCTCATCATCATCATTATCATCATCATCATCATCATCATCTTGTTTTGTATGTAGAAAGAAAGAAAACTACCAAAGTTCGAGTCAGTGTCGTTTTTTTTTTTTTTTTTGTTGCTTTTAATTTTGAATTAAATGTTTTAGCAACAAGTTTTCGTATACTTCTTCATTTTTATATATAGTCAAAATTATGCATTATGCGAGTAAATTTTACAACCAAAAATGAAATGGCACTTGGTTGACTTTTAACCTGCCTTCTCTTTCACACTGTGTCGCTCACTTCTTTCTCTCTATCTTTTATATTACAGCGACAACAACTACCAAGCAATTTCTTTATTAAAAGTGTGGCAGAACATTGGCAACAACAACAGCAACGAGAAGAAGCAGCAGAAGAAGAAGAGGAGCACAACCTGTATAATTCACTTCATGGCTGAACAATTGTGCGGGTAATTCCATTTGGTTTAATTCAGAGTATAACACGCCTGAGTCTGTATCTGAGTTTTGAGTTTTGAGCCTGAGCATGCGCTGGCCTCCAGTTGCCGGCAGAAGCTTCGATTCGCTTGTCATTGGAAAGTTGCCGCTGCGTGACACACATTTCACGCATTAGACGACCCCAACACAACACAACAAAACTTTGAGAGCTTCAAGTTGAAGCTGGACTTGCATCAGACTAGTTATAGCAGACAGTCAGACAGTCACAGACAGTGGCACACAAAACACACACAGAGAGAAGACAGAGAAGACAACTACAGTTGTAGTCAAAGTCACTCGCAGCTCAACTTGTAACTTGCATTATTAATGCTAGCAGCAGCAGCAGCAGTAAGAAGAAGTGAAACAAGAAAGATGACGCTTCGCTTAGTCAGCATATTATCGATGGCATTATTATTCGTATTGCCGGCACAGTTGGATGCATTTATCACGCAGAATACAGGTGAGCTTATAACAACGGTAATGTGTGTGAAATATGACAGCATAAAATTAACTGATAAGTCAGTGTAATGTAAAGTATTACAATAATTACAAAAGTAACTAAAATAAAATGCATAAATATCTAAATATAATGTAACTCAGTTGAAAAATCAAAATGTATTTATATATATATAATTTTTTTTTTGAATCAATGTTATCGTTTTCCAATGATTTTTAGCTCAGATTGAAATTTAAAATAATATCACAAAGATTTTTGTCAGTTCAGTTAATATTTGATTTCAAAACAATTTACAGCTTCGCGTAGTTCACAACAACGTTGTTCTATGAAAATATTTATACGCTAATCGCAAATAAAATTCAATATTTTTGTAAGAAGTAAGAAGTTATCGATCGCCAATAAAAAAAAAAAAAATAAATAAATAAATAATAATATTCATTCAATGTGGTCGCAACAGTATAAAGTACAGCTGTCCCCAGAACAATTACCTTATCAGACAACAGTCTATGTGCCACAGATAATGCATAATAATAATAATAATAGTAATTATCAACAATATTATCAGTCGCAGGCGCAGGCGCAACAGCAGCAACAGCAACAGTCGCCGCATCATCGTAATAATAATAATAATAATAATAATAATAATAATAATAACAATAATAATAATAATAATAATAATATGATGCATATGCCAACATTTGTGCCAGCACAAGCTTATCTAGTGTATACTACACCGCAGGGTAATTATTTACAACCATGTTCCTTTGAGCAAATGCAACAAATGCAACCATTTATGCCATTACCAATGAATAATAATTATTGGCATCCATGGTATCAAGAACCACAACAACATCAACAACAGCAGCAACAACAGCAACATGCACGACAGGAACTTATGGATGTTGATAAGAATTGGGAACAGCCGTTAATACAAGAACAGAACAACAACAATAATAATAATAATACAACAACAGAAGCTGAACATACTGGGAATGAGCAGCAAAAGGATAATATTAATGCTAATGCTAATGCTAATGCAAATGCAAATGCAAAAAATGATGATCGACCAGTTAAACTATATCGTTATGGCGCTTCACTTGAAATGTTGGAATCTGGCGCTGCCTTCCCATCATACTTTAGTCCATCACAACCACCAAATTTACATACAATGGCATGGAATAATAACAAGCTCTAAAAAAAATAAAAAAAAAAAATATTGATTATAGATAAAGAGAGAAAGAGAGAGCTACAGATATTTTTATGTTTCGTTTTTTTCTTGGACGTTTGAACAAAAAAAAAAAAAAATAATAAAATCTTAAGCAATGTATAATTACACTCGCAATCCTCGTGCTAAGTTTTTCATTTAGATTTTTTTTTTTCTTTTTTTTTTTTTTCTTGGCAAATGTATCGTATAATCCAACGATATTAAAAATCATGTTCACTAAATCTCTAATTGTAATTCCTACGCGCTCGTTTTCCTAATACTAATACTATCAATAAACTCATATTGTTTTACATTATACCAAAAAAAAAAAAACAAAAAGAAAAAAAAAACATTTTTTATAACTATTAATGTGTCTCTATTTTTATGACCTTAAGTGTAATATATTTTATATTATTATTTTTTTTTTTTTTATTATTTCTCTCGCCACAACAGGGTGTCATCATAACGGCACTTGGTATGCAGACAAATCGATTGTGCCCAGCATGGAGAAATGCCTAAACTGTCAATGTAATCGCAAGACATTAGTCTGTCGCCTTAAAGTCTGCCCCGAGATGCCAATGCCACCGCCACGCGGCTGTGTTGTTGTCCAAAAGAAAAACACTTGTTGTCCCTATTTATCATGTGCTCGACTCGATGCCTTCTATAAAATACCAACGAAACGTCGCATCATTGCCTACTTGGATCACTATGAGCGCGAATCTATCGATCGTGTGGTCAATGATAATATGTTGCAAAGGCGTTCCGATGATTCTGATGTTGATTTATTTGGTAAGTGTAATTCATTAATTTATCATCCAAAGAAATATTATCCAAGTTTTTTATTTTTTGTAGTTTGTGTAAAAAATGGAACAGTCTATAAATCAGGTTCCGCAATGTCATCATCAAATCTTTGTAGCTATTGCTACTGTATTGGTAAGTCAAGAATTGGAAACTAGGAAAATTAAATTTCCGATTTTACTAACTTAAACTTTGACTCTTTATTTTTTTCCCCCCTCCTACAGGTGGCACTGAGAAATGCGTCAAGCCCAAATGCATGTTACCCGTCGAGGGTTGTAAGCCAATTTTCGTTGACTCTACGTGTTGTCCTGTGCGTTACGATTGCAGCAGCAAGACATCGGGTAAATCATCACAGGAAGTACGTTATCGCAAGAATTCGAATAAACATTTTCAGCGCATGTCTCAGCGTTTACAAAGAAATCGCGGATGCACCGTTGGCAGTCAATTTTATGCCGAGGGACAGAAAATGCGTTCGGATGTTGATAAACCTTGTGACATTTGTTTTTGCATACGCGGCACACGACGTTGTGCACCCAAAAAATGTTCACCGGCATTAAAGAATTGTATACCTGTAGTGCCCAAGGGTCAGTGTTGTCCTTCCAGCTATGACTGTGGCAGTCAACGGGATTATAGACGTTCACAAAGCTCACGACAATTTAATCTCTACAATTTACTCTTTGGCAAAGAAGAGCAAGAAGCAGAGGCAGCAGCAGCATCTGTTATGATGCCACAAAATAGCATGGCCGAACATTATCCCTTGGATCGTCATCCAACAGAGGCGCCCGTTGGCGAGGCAAGCAGTGAGAAAAGTATCCTGGATACGTTGCGTGAAGGACTCGAATTTATCGATGGCAACAATAATCAAATGTTGGCCAGCAATATGGATCTGGTAACTGTAGCACCACCCGCTGCAAGTCATCAAGTAGCTGAATTACCTAGTGAAGTCATAGGCAGCACCACAGAATTAAGTTTCCTGGATTTACTGCTGGGTCCAAGCACGGAGCACAATGTAATGAAAACTGCTTCAGAATCTACAACTACCAAAAAACCTTTATCATGGGTTGATTTACTGCTAGGCCCCGATGAGGAAGAAACTGCTGCAGAAATTCCTACATCCACTGAATCATTTATAGACACCAGCACTGCATTGGCGCAGCCAGAACCACCCATGGAAAGCACCACATCAAGTAGCATTAAACGTTTTGCTGATGATTTCGATGATCAGTTGGGCAGCGAAGAGATTGCCGTAGGTGAACTGCCAGCAGAAGCACAACAAATAGCCTTGACCCACACAGCCCATTGGCCCATGGGCAAGTTAAAGGAAGCAACATTTGCAACCACAATGAAGCCACCAAATCTACTCAATGTACTGCTTGATGGTTTATCCGATATGTTGGATGATAATGCCACAAGCAGCACAATAGCAGCATCGTCAACGACGAGCACGAGCACCACCAGACAACCAAGTACTGTGCGTGCACCACCCATGTTTCGTCCTGTGCCTAATCTTAAACCAGTTCACAGTCGTATCAATTCCAAGCTAGCAAATTTAACAGTAACTCCACCCATGGTGCTGGTCACCAGTAAATATGGACAACCTGTAACATTTAGAACATTACCCAGCAGTAGCACCACCACAACCACGACTACCACAACACCAGCACCAACTACAACAACTACAGCTAGAACAACACGTGCCACAGCAACCACAACACGAAAATCCACAACAACAACAACATCGCCTAGACCCACAACAACAACAACTGTAAGATCCAAGCCAAAAACCACCAGACGCACCACAACAACATCAAAGCCAACCACAACAACAACTACTCGCACCACAATTAAAACAACCCTGAAACACAAACCACAAATTCATATTACAAGCACCGCAAAACCTTTGATCATTAAAACAAATCCAACAATTTTGGAGGCAGAACCTTTGGATGATAATGATAGTACAGCACCCACTTTACCGCCTAGCTTGCCCAATCTAAAGATTATACCATTTCTACCAACGGATGCTGTCAATAGTGTACCGAAAGTATCCCAATCTCAACATGCCTATAATGCTCCGACTAGTTATTATCCGACACAAGTAGCATCCGATAAAATGGATATTGATTATGATACAACATATGAAGAAACAGCTGGACATTATCCAGCTATAACCTCAGCATATCCACAGCAAGCATCTAATTATAATAGCATAAACAGTGATCAGGCTGCATATAAATATAAATTTAATGTTGAGGTGCCGGCAGCTGAGCCACCACCCGAACCTGTAGTACATCTTGGTGGACAATATGAGGGTAGCGCTGATTATGTTAAATATGATTTTGATCAACAAGTTGTACCACCAGCACATAGTGGTTTCTCACCACCCACTGAGACAGAGGGTGGTTTTATGCCCAAGGAACCTTTGGTGATCGATGGTGAAGTATTACAGGATCATGTAACATCGAATGTATTGCATAATATTGCCGATAATTATCATGTGACACAGCATATTATTGATATAACAACGCCGCCAAGTGGCAATGATACAGCAGCACAAATAGGTAAGTGTGTAACGGCAATGATCAAATTCTTGTAGTTTACCGTTAGTAATACCTATATCTATAAATTTGTATCGCTTGCAGAGATCACAACTAGTTGTAATTGCTTCATTTATTTTATTTTTGGTCTACGCTTAATTTTGGCTATCACTATGCTAAATTGCTTTTAACTTTGACATAGCATACATCTATATATATATATATATATATATGATATTCTTAGACGATCTTAGTTGTAGTTGTAGCTATATAAGTTGTATTATAGACATTTAATTACAATTTAATTATAATTATAATTCTAAGCAGAAAAACATTTATACTAAAATATTGCATTTAACATAACATAATTTAAATTTTCAAATTTAATAAAATGAAAATTATTTTTATATAAATTTATAAATTATATAAATTATAATAATAATAAAAAATACTTTATTCCAATATTTAAAAAATTTTTGAAATTTGTATTTTGCTTTTTTAAAAGAAATTCTACAAAAAAAAAATTGTTTAAATATTGGAATAAAGTATTTTTTATTATTATTATAATTTATATAATTTATAAATTTATATAAAAATAATTTTCATTTTATTAAATTTGAAAATTTAAATTATGTTATGTTAAATGCAATATTTTAGTATAAATGTTTTTCTGCTTAGAATTATAATTATAATTAAATTGTAATTAAATGTCTATAATACAACTTATAGCTACAACTACAACTAAGATCGTCTAAGAATATCATATATATATATATAGATGTATGTTATGTCAAAGTTAAAAGCAATTTAGCATAGTGATAGCCAAAATTAAGCGTAGACCAAAAATAAAATAAATGAAGCAATTACAACTACAATTACATAAATGGGGAAATGGGCAAAGGGTTGTGAAGGGGGGAGAGAGAGAAGGTTGCCGTTGCTTAAATTAACAGTCTAATGGGCCACATTTGACGCCCACCTCGGTGCATTTACATTCCAGGCATTGATTGGATAATTCAACAATAATGCGACCGACACGATACATGCGTCCATAAATGTTGCAGCCAGCTAATTTTAGCATGCCGGTAGGATTCAAAAGGTTATCAATTCCATTTCCACCTCCACCTCCGCCGCTTGCTGCTGCTGCTGCTGCTATTGGTGTTGCTGCTGTTGTTGTTGTTGTTGTAGTAGTTGTTGTTGTGCTGCTAGTGCTAGGCGCATGCTGATAATGATGAAATTGTTGCGGTCGCTGCTGCTGCTGTCGTTTGCTGCTGCCAGCTGCAACTGTCGCTGCTGGCTGCAACGTGTGCGGTCGCACTCTCGTAGCTGGCGTCCA
>JBAMBR010003729.1:0-32117 GCA_037044475.1 Zaprionus obscuricornis
AAAAATATAAAAAATGTATGTACAGTTAAGTAAGGAAATAATGAGAAATTGAAGAAGCTAAGCACAAAAATCTTTTAAGCATATATAATTTTCATAAGAATATAAGCATCATAAGTATTTAATAAGAATTAAGCTACATGCTAAGGATGCTGAGTCTGCTTAGTACTTAGAAGTATTACATGAGTAGAGCTTAAGCTTGTTTCAAATTTTTTGGCCAAATTTGCTGTTCCCCTTATATTAAGCTCTTCATATATTTGATGTGCCTGAACGTTACGCACTTAACATTTCAATTGCAGTTGTCATTTTGTTGCCAACTTGGCACTTGTCTGCTTTGTCTTCAGCAGCATCAAAATCTCCACATTTGAATTTGAATCTGAATCTGAATCTGAGTGGCAAACTCTGTTAAAATTTATTATATTTGAAATTTCACAGTCATAAAGTTTTTTCTTTTTTACTTTGCCAGAGTTGAGATTCAGTTTTTCATCTTTTTTTTTTTGTCCTGATGTGAAATCAAAATGCAATATTTTCAACAGAATAAATTTGCTTACGAGTTTCATGTTTCATATGTACATACATATATGTGAACGCAAAGCATATAGTATAAGTTCTATAAATGGGATATATATTTATATATATATTATACTATATATAGATAGATATAGTATATCACAGATATAACATATATGTATGTACATATATGTTTTTTTACTTTTTGCCTGCTGGCAATTGACAGGCACAATAAATTGTAAAATATTGCCAAAAGTTACTTATGGCTTGCACATTTTTATAGATACAACTATAAATTTGTATGTGTATCTGTGAGATACATATACATGTATGTACATAAATAATAAAACGCAGCTACAGTTGCAAAATTTTATGCTGGTTCTTTTGCCTCTTCCGTTTCTTCTACTTCTACTTCTACTTTTTCTTCTTCTTTTTTCTCTGCTTCTACTTCTGCATCTTTTACTTCTGCTGCTGGCAGCAATGAGGATCTCTGAAGCAAGCATACGCCAGTGTACATATATGTGTGTGTGCATGTGTGTGTATGCTGGCAAAATGTTAACTATAGTCTTTGACACTAGTTGGCGCCATTTGCAGATACTCGTAAATCGCAACTGAAAAAAAAACTTTTTGAGTGATTTTTCCAAATAGTTTTTTAAGCCTCAACAAATTGTAACGTAAACTGTCAGCTGATAATTGTGCTGAAAATAAATTTTCTGATTGTGAAAAAACGAGACTGAAATTTAATAAAAATCAGCACAGAAAATGCCATGAACTGCAAAAAAAAAAAATGTTGAAAAGTTTATATATTTCAAGTATTTTATTACAATATATTTTAAAATATTTTTGCTTTTTCATTATTAGTAAAATTAAGAGAAAGCGCCACAGAGTTATTACTCTGTGTTGTTATTAAATTATGTGGCAAAATAAACAAGTAATTGTTAGCCTAACGCTTTAACGTTAACACACCGCCCGCTCAACAGTCTCATATTACACAGGTCTCTCTATGATGTTATATAATTAACGTATACGCCACGTGGCACATTTTGTTTGCTGCCTGGCTGACAGATAATATGTATTAGCGCTAAAAATTGTATGTATGTTGCATTTGTGTGTTAACAAAATTGTGCTAACAAATTGCCAACTCGATTTTCTATACCATTTGTGCTGCATTTTTATTTTATTTTTTTCTCCTTTTTGTAGAGTTTCCTCTTTGACTAACTCCCGCAATGTTGTCCCTACCCCTGCCAAGCTTAGTGCTGCCAATGAACTCATGCAAAACCAATTAGTTGGTTTCGCTTCTTTTCTTCACATTGCATGGACTTTAATTATTTTGAACGTTTTTGTGCCACACAAAAATACATTGCTGCATGCATTGCACTAACATTGGCATCTTTTGCCAAATGCATTGAATTGTGCATTTACCGTATATTGTTTAAGAGCATTCATACAGTTCATTATGCCAGCAACCGCGTGGTTGAGGCTGCTGCTTTATTTAGCAGCAGCTTCAGCTTCAGCTTCGTTTGCCTTTTGCAACCTTCTTAGCACCTTAAGATGTTTCGGCTCGCTGCCAGTTTGCACTAATTGTGGCAGCTGCTTATCACCTCTGCGAGTGTAAAATAAATTATAGAAAAAAAATATTATTAATTTAAAATATATTAGCAGAATATTGTGAGTTATTAAATATGTACAAAACTGTGGAAAAATATATAAAAAAATTTTTTTCTAGCATAAATTAAAAAGTTTATTGCCTTACATATTTTGTCAGTGTAAGCTGCTAAATTTATAGTATTACAGTAACTGCTAAATCTCTTCTTCTATATACATCTAAATATATTTTTTTAATATACAATAATACTTTTATTTATTTATTTATTTACATATATTTATGCTTCGTTTGTGTTACTTCCAAAATTTCAACACATAAACTCTCATACCACACACAAAGTTTGAACGCAACAGCGACCACAGTCAATGTCGAACAAGTTGCGACTGGCAGCCGAACTCAATGCAACTCTTATACACGTCAGACAAGCAGCATATGCTTGAGCTTGTATGAACGTATAAGAGTGCTGTAAGCACAAGCAGCACACGTCAAAGATGCTAAGCATAGAATCAAACGTTGAAACTAACTGCATATTGCACACAGCCAAACATAGCTAAGTATAATGTTGAAGCTGCCTTTAAGCTGTTGCGCTGTTGATTTTTTTTTATTAATTATTTTATTTTTTTTTTCTAGTTTATTTTCATTTGGCTTATTGACCATCAATTTTGAGGGCCATGGAAATGCGATTAAGCTATAAAATGAGGAAAAGGCATTAAAGCTTCAAGGGTTGCTGCACAACCAACTGACAATGAAAAGGCCATTCAAATCTATCAAATGACCAACTACACTCACACACACACACATACGCAAATGATTAACAGTTGACTGAATGCCGCAAAGGCAATTCAATCAACAATAATTGCGCGCAGAGCAGAGCAAAATGTGACAAATTAAAATCATTAAATTAATTATAGTAAAATAAAAAGCAGAGTGAAAAAAAAGATGAAAAAAGAGAAAGACAGAGAGGCGAAAAAAATGAATAATAATAATAATAATAATAAATATATGTATAAACAGTAACTAGAATAATCACGTGGCCTAACTGAAAAAAAAAAAACAAAGTCATTTTCCTATGCAACATGATAAAAATCAATTACAGATTTATGCCATTATTATGAATTAATGATCATGATAATAATACAACAAAAAGCTAAGCCATGGTTATAAAATATATTTTATTGTTGATTTTTTATTTCTATTTTTTTATTATTACTTTTTTTTATATTATTATTATTTTTTTTTTTGTATTATTAATTCAAAATGTTATTTCAATTGGCTTTGCACGAAATTGATTTTAATTAAGCAATTGAATTATAGTAGCAACGGCAGCAGCAGCGGTAGCAGCGGTAGCATTCGCTCAATTTAGCAATAAAGTTATTAATATTGTAACGCATTGTTGCAGGGCAGCAGCAGCGAGCAGAGCAGCGGGCGTCAGAGAGCAGAGAGCTGAGAGCTGAGAGCAGAGAGTATTGTATGGCACGGCTAGACAATGGTCTGAAATAAGACAATGCGACAGGCGTGAAAGGCGATGCTGTACCTTCCACTCTCTCACTCTAACTGCTACCTACTCCCTTCTCTTTCTTCTCTCTCTCTCGCTCTCGCTCTTTGTAATATTTTGTCTATCTATGCTTTTATATAGCGGGTGTTATAAAACGCAGACAGAAAATGAAATGAAAATACAACGGCAAAGACACTTGAAGAAATTCCAAAACAAAATTAAGAGTTATGCTCCCTGCAAAAAGCACAAACAATCAAAACACACAAAGACATTCACTCGCACACACACATACACACAGAAGAGCAGTAGCAGCAGCAGTGAACAGCAGCAGCAATAGCAGCAGCAGCAGCCAACTGTTGATATGCCCGGCTGACCAAAGAGTTTCGCATTATAATTCGCCGCTTTACTCAAGCGTTACGTTTTTTTGGCTTGTTGCAGCCCAGCAGCCGCAATGTGTGAGGAGTGGCACAGCTGTGTCGACAGTGGAGGCAGCACAAGTAGCCACCACTGTATACCGTATGGCTACTTGCGGCGCTTCAACGCTTGGCTCATGCCAAAAAAAAAAGAGAAGAGAAAGACTTTGGCGGCAAAAAATAACAAAAAAAACAAAGCAAAAATTGCTAAACAAACATAACGAAAATTTAAATACACTAAAAAAATATATATATATATATGTATATATAGAAATAAATTTGCACAAACTTAAAGTGTAAATTGTATTAGCTTTTGCTGCACGCAGTGTACAATAAACATAACCACAACAACAACAACAACAAGAGCAGCAAAACAATAGCTGCGCCACAGCACACTCACTTTAGCAGTTAGATAGAGAAAGAGTTATAGATAGATGAGAGATAGATGATTAGCAGAGATATGAAAAGAGAGACAGAGATGAAGAGATGAAGAGGGGTAGGCAAAACTATGCCCAACCGCTATACAAGCGCTGCATATATACATTCACCCATTCACCTATTTCACGTGAAACTTAACCACAATTTTCAGTGTCTGTGTGTGTGTGTGTGTGCTGATAATTACTCCATTAACTCAACTGTTGAGTTTCAGCTCTTATTACCAGAGGGCTGTGATGTGATGTTGGTGTTGCAGCTGCCTGTGGCTGTTGGTTGTGCTTCGCTGCAAGCCAATCAGTAGCTGTCTGCCACATTGTAGAGTGTTGCATGCATCAATTAGCCACAATAACAACAACAATAAAAACAAACTGCAAAAAAAATATGCAAAAAAAAATAAAAATAATATTGATTTCACACACAGAGAGACACGCACACAAATTGAACAACAATTGAATTCAATTTAGCAAAATTCTAAGCGAGTCTTTACCCAAAAAAAAAAAATAAATAATACTATGCATTCTCTTGTCTCTTGTGGTTCATCGACTTGGAAAATACAATAAAACTGGCAACTAAATGACCAGAAAACTGAAAGCAAATGAGTACGAGAGAGAGTGAGAGAGAGAGAGAGAGAGAGAGAGGGAAAGAAAAAGTCATTCAACAGACTTGAATTTGTATGCAATCGCTGGAATATTTAATGAGTTTTACGAAACCAGAATAAAAATAAGCATAAGATGTCGAAGTATAGAAATAAGAATAAGAATGAGATTGAGAGTGTTATGGAACTTGAACCAGTTTATGTCGTCAGCCAAATGATAATTTTTTTGAAAAATGTTTATTGATTTTTACTAGGTGACTAGACAGAGAGAGAGAGAGAGAGAGAGAGAGAGTGTAGAATCATTTGGTTGCTGCAACCAAAAATTAAGATAAGTAAATTGTAATACGATATGCAGCATTATATAGGCTGCACTCTTTCTCTCGCTCTCTCTCTCTCTCACTCTCTCTCGCTCTATGTCATCATCTAGAGGAAATTTTATACAAATGCACAAATTAGGCAATTTAAGATGTTTTTTGAACATATCAAAATACTTTTAACGTTGATGCAAGGTAAATGAACTCAAAAGTCATTGATCTTTATTTTTATTTTTTATTTTTATTTTTATTTTTATTTTTATTTTTATTTTATTTTCTGTTGTATTATAAAGTTTTTTGGTAAATTTTTTAGTGTCTGTCTGTATATAATATATAAAAAAATTAATTGAAATTCATAAACGACGACAAAACTTTTATCAAAAAAAAGAATTCAATTAAATAATTGAATAAATATTTGTGAAAATTTAATTTGAAATTTGAATACAAAATGAAATGAATATTTGCATAAAATGCTTACATAAATATTATTTAGCACATTTAGCAATGTGATGCAAAATATTCATTATACATAAACAATTAATATTCATTTATGTATGCAAAATGATGAAATTATTTGGCACACTAACTCAATGCCTTGTAAATATATTTCTCTCTTTCTCTGTTTTGTTCAAGCAAAAACAATAGCAACAAAAACAAAAACAACAGCAACAAAATTATTAATGTGCTCAAACTCATTGAGAGACTACAACAACACATTTATCTATTATTATTATTATTATTTATATTATTACTACTACTATGTCTCTGTCACAATACAAAAAAATCTATTTTTAGACAACTTAAAAAAAAACACAAAGTTATGCGTGCTCCATTCACAACTTGATGTCAAGTATTTGCATCTCTTGCCTCTTTTCCACTGCTTTGTCTTTTGCCAATGTCTGGCCGCTTGGAATGTGCCAAAAAAAAAAATACTATTTGCAAATCACGTTTTTTTTTGGGGGGTAAATCACTTTCATTTGTAACTCATTAAAATTATAATGACAGCATTATCATCTCTGCAAGACTTTGACTGCGTCTCTGTCTCTGTCTGCGTCTCAGTTTTAGTCATCAATCATATAGCCAAAAAGGGAAAGAGGGAAGAGAGAGAATAACGATTTAAGAGTCGCTTCTCATTATGACGCCCGAATGAATTTTAATGGTTTATTATTGGCGATTTGCGAAAATTACAATTTAATTGTTTGACTAATGCTTTTGCGTCGGTTTTTGGTTTTTGGTTTTTGGCTTGAGGTCGTCATTGTAATAGTATCTCGTAATTGTAACATTAATTGAAACACATTTCATCTACATTGACCGCAATGTCCTCTGCTCTATGCTAACGTATTCCAACTTAAATTATTTCATATTCTAGCAAAATTTAAAGCATAGTGTCTGCAAGTTGTCCTTGTACTACACTCTCTCTCTCTCTCACTCTCTTTCTGTCAGCGCGTGTCCATTGGTCTGTGGCAAAGAAATTGACTTTTTTTTTTTGTTCTTACTTTTTGTTTCATTTCATTTTATTATTATTATTATCTTTATACTATTTGTTTTTTTTTTCTTTTTTTTGCTCTATGGGCCCTGCGGATTTATGCGGCTACAACAGCTAGCGCAAAGGTGAAATAAAAACAAATTTTACTTCTTTACTTTTTTCTAGGTTTTTTTTTTCCTGTTTAAAGTGCTTATTGGATTTGGCAAAGTTCAACTTGTCATGCGACAAAGACATGAACAAAAAAAAAATAAAAGTTCCGCTTCTTTTTTTTTCCTCGAATGAAATTGACAAAATGATTTCAGAGACGCCACAAGCGCAAAGAGCTAAAGGAATGTAGAAACATACATTTCATCATAATGAGAATATATATATTGCTGAATTTCTGCACAACTTCCATCAAAAAAAAAAAAATATCTAGATAATATTTGCTGTGATAATTTAATTTAGTTTTTTTCTTATATTTGATATGGATCACAGTCACAATGAAATTGATTTAATGAAATTTTATATGAAATATGCAAAAAAAAAAACTGAAAAAAAAACTGAATAAATTCAAGAGATCATTGTGATTTTTTTTTTTCAAGTCTTTTTATAACTTGCAATTTTATGTGCGTGTGTGTGTGTGTGCTGCTGATCTTTAACATATATATGTATATATTATTATATTAATAGCTGCTAAAATATCTAATCAATTTTTATGAGAATTTTTATAGCATATTTAAGCAACATTTCGACAAAGTAAAAATATAGTAAAAAATTTTGGTGACTGTTTAATTTTTATGCATGTCCAAAAATTATGCTTAAAAATCTAAAATTTTGCAGTTGAGAAAAAAAAAACTTTTTGTAAATTTTTTTTTTTTTTTTTTTAAATATTGCAGAGAATTATTGTAGTGTTTAGTTTTTTTTACTGATGATTACAGAGTATAAAATACAACAATTAAATTTTTGAAAAACGGAAATTGTCAAGCAAAGTTTTTGTTGCTGCTGTTGTTGCTGTTTTTGCTGTCACAGTCATTGTAGAGTGAAGCGCAGCGGCAATTGAATGACAACAGTTGCTGTTGCTGTCATTATTATTGTTGTTGTTGTTCTTGTTGTTGTTGTTGTTGTAACTTGTTGGTGTTTGTATAGCTGTTGCTGATGATGTTGCTGTTACTGTTGCTGTTACTGTTGTTGCTTGTGGTTGTTATTGCTGTTGCCTTTTTGCTGTAGTTATTTTCGTTTGCATTTCATATTTAAGCTCAACCCGCGACAAGAGTTAAAATATTTTGCGCCACACTTGAAAAGATTTATACGCCGCACGAATATTTGACGATGTGTGGCACATGCAATACACGACACGCAGCACTGATAGTTGTTGTATAGCAATGTAAGAGAGAGAGAGAGAGAGAGAGAAGAGTCAGCTGCTGTTGTCAGCTTTGTGATGATGCATCTTTGGGTGTTGTTAGTGTTGCTATGCTAAAGTTGCCACTGACGCTGCTGCTGCTGCTGCTGCTGCTGCTGTCTGCTAGCTGTGAATCGTGTTTGCACGCGCGAATTATGCAACTGCCACTCGTTGCATTCATTTTAACAGTCGCCTCACTTGGCCAGTTTTTTTTTTATAGATTTTCATAGATATATTTGTTGACTTTTTTTTTTTTTGCTTCTTTTTTGTTTCACGGAAAATGTTGCTTATATATTTCCATCATCATCTTTGTGACCTTGAGTTAGCGCAAACGATTGTGCAAAATGTCGATAAACTATGCCAAGTAATAAACAAAAACTAAGCAAAAAGTCTGCAAAAAAAAAAAAAACAACAGCAGCGATGAGCAAAAGCGTCGCTTAAGTTAAAGTTGAGGAATCTCTTTAGTCTCCATTGCTGTCTCAGTCACAGTCACAGTTATAGTCACAGTGTCAGCTAAGTCTACGAAATTATCATAATGAACTTGAAGGGTTTGCAGTCTGTCTTGAAATTACTCAAATATTTATCTCGTATTTTTTTTTTGCCACTAATATCTTTTGCATAGTTTTTCAATAACAAAAAACTACAATAAGAAATTTGAAAAATCAACAAAAAATTAATTGAAAAATTAGACAAAAGTCTTCATCATTATTGTTTAGTATTTAAGTATTTTAGTGCAAGGTTAAAGTAAATTATGAAAAAACCTTTAAGTAGCTGTGCTCGGCATGATGATGATGATAATGATGATGATAGTGATGACATTGAAAACACTTTACAAGATATTGATCTTGAATATTATGTTTAATGTCAAGTCATGCAGCTAGCAAAAGAGACAAAGAGAGAGAGAGAGAGAGAGAAAACTTAGTTAAAGCTTTAATTTAAGACTGTTTACTAATTGGAATTAACACTGCACAAAAAAAATTCACAATAAACATAATTGAAAATTGCGCTTGAATTTAAAGTCTTATTGTTGTAGTTAGACATGCAGGCAATAATATAATGAAATGTACAAGTATAAACAGATTTTTGCACTATATAGTGTAAACTGATACTAAGAGCTTGGTCAAAACTAGCATAAATATAAGCTTGCATTTAAACAAATTAGAAAAACGCTTGAATAAAAAAAAAAATAAACATTGAAAATGCAATTCGTAAATGAAAATTATTGTGTTGCACGATATTTGGAAATTAATTATGCCAGCACATTATTATTATTATTATTTGTTACCAATGTTGTTGTTCCTGTTGCTGTTCCTGTTGTTGTCTAACTAGTTGTTGTTATTGTTGTTGTTGTTGTTATTGTTCACTGTGTCCAATTGAATTAAAAGCATGCCAGACAATTGCACACAATGTTTGCGCTTCTCGTTTCGCTGCTTTGCGCCTCAATTAACGGCAAGCGGCCGTTGTGGCTGTTGCGGAAAACGCGAAACAAACGCCAATGAACGTTAAATGGGGGAACTCCTCAACAACAACAACAACAACAACTGCAAAAAAAAGAAAAAAAAATGAGTATCCCTTCTGGTTAGTGTGAAAATGCTTGGCATCGTAAATTTTGCACAATTTGAACTCGAAAGTCGTTAAATTTAACACATACAAACACACAGCACGCATACGCAAACAAACATGTGAAAACAGACACTGACACACACACACACAGACACATGTATGCAGTTACACATACTTAGAGCGACACACATGCAGTTGAAAAATTGGGTCAGTGAAGCGGGCAAAGCAATAGAAAATGCCTCCTCTTGGAATTGGATACTGCAGTCAAGCAAAAGGCAACAAATGCGCTCAAGTACCAAGCAGTTACAGTAAAATATATACAGCGACAGAGACAGAAACAGAAACAGAAAACAGAGACAGAGACAGAGGACAGTGACAGCAATAGAGGTAAAAGAAGACTGCAATGAAAGTTGCAATTGCTAAGGATTTACTATGCACTACTATGAGATGAAATGCGTAAAGCAGATAGAAATGGCATATAAGATCTTAAGCATAATAACTAAGTTTTAAATTTCGCTTCGTACATTTTTAATATTTTCTTTCCTCGTAAGAAACGGAAGCAAACACAACACAAAAAAAAAATGTGATTCACATTTAGTAAGTTTACTTTTATAGCACAGCGCACACTTGAGCTTTCCCCAAAGGCTATTGAAATTTTTTTTTGGGCAAGTGCTTAGAAAAAAATGCCATTTATATGTATGCGCTGTAAACAAAAAGCAAATGTAAAGAATATTCAAAAATAGCAAAATTTAAGAAGCAAGCATTATATTTCAAATAATTTTTCAAAATTTTACAACATAAATTTGGAAATACAATTTTTTCTTTTTTTTTTCGACAATTTTTATAAATTTTTCAAGTAAAATTGTGAAACGAAATTCTCTCTTTTATATTTCCAACAATTTTTTAATTTTTCAAGTAAAATTTAAATATAAATTTTTTTTCTTTAATATTTCCAACAATTTTAATAAATTTTATAACAAAAATTTTAATATAAAAAAAAATTCTCTTTTATATTTCCGACAATTTTTATAAATTTTCTAAGTAAAATTTCGATATATAATTTTTCTTTTTTTTATATTTCAATTTTTATAATTTTTACAACAAAAATTTTGAAATAAAAGTTTCCCTTTTATTTTTCCAATAATTTTTATAAATTTTACAAGCAAAAATTCAATATAGAATTTTTCTTTTTATTCTTTCAATAATTTTTATAAATTCTTCAAGTAAAATATTTATTTCTAACAATTTTTAAAAATTTTGAAGTAAAATTTTAATATAGTTTTCTCTTTAATATTTCCAACAATTTTAATAAATTTTACAACAAAAATTTCAATATAAAAAATTTTTCCTTATATTTCGGACAATTTTTATAAACTTTTAAAGTAAAATTTCGATATAACATTTTTCTTTTTATATTTCCGACAGTTTTTATAAATTTTTCAAGTAAAATTTCAATATAAAATTTTCTGTTTTTTATTTTCAATAACTTTAATAAATTTTACAACAAAAATTTCAATATATATTCAATATATATATTTTTCAAGTAAAATTTAAAATAATAAATTTTTAATCTTTTTATATTTCCAACAATTTTTATAAATTTTTAAAAATATATTTTCGATATAATTTTCATATTTTTTTAATTTACAGCGTATTTGCTAGTCGTAGAAGTCTGAGAACATGCTCAGTTTTACTTACTTGTGTTTTTTTTTTCATATGCTTGTAAGCGAAATAAGAATAAATAGCCACAAAATGGAGAGATAGGTTTTTGTGGCTGCCAGTGGGCGTAACAGGAGTGAAGTCTATGTGTATGCTTCTATGTGTGTGGGTGTGTGTGTGTGTCTATTTCTGATATGTTGTATTCAAGTAGCTGGTTTTACGTTTTTTTTTTTTTTCTTTTGTTCCACTTGTAAGCCTTCAAAATGATTTTGCTGTGCTTAAGATTCCTGCTTAAAATGCACATAAAAAACAATAAATCTCAAAGAAGCAAGCATTTTATATAACAACAATATATGTCTGTCTGTCTGTCTGTCTGTCTATAGAATACAGAAAAAATATAAAAAATGAAATTGAAACTGAAACTGAACAGATAAATAGTATGTGATGAAAATGAAATCTATTGATGGTTATGCTGCATACCAATTGCTAAGCGCAGAAATATTTTATATTAATGCAGCCAAAGAAATTTATAAAATTTCATTTTATATTTTATACATACAAATCTTTAATATACATTAGTTCTATATGCTCCGCCTAATGTTAGTCATATTACAGGGTATTGCAAAGTAAACAAAACGGTTATCTGAAGCGCAAACAAACTTTTGCTGGAACAAAACGCAAACATTTTCTGCTTCTTTTTTCACTTTTTTTTTTTTTTTTTTTGGTTTTCTTTATTTTTATTTTATTTATTTCACTTTTTGTTTGCACTCCAAAAGAAAACTGTTCAAAGTGCGTATGTGTGCGTGGCATAAACATATACATATATATATAACTATATATATTTTTGTATATGGATCATCGCCCCGTTAGCTGTTAGCGTTTTTTATTTTTTATTTTTTATTTTTTTGCCATTTCGAAGAAATGCTTTTGCATTAAAAATGTTGCATTTATTTTTTTTTTGCAGCAAATAAATGGCAATAAATATATGCGATTCACTCATGCATAAAGCACAAGAAAAGAAGTCACAATAAAAAAAAAAACAAATGAAAGAATGAAATGCATAAAATTTTAAAATAATTTAAAGCAAATGTAAATTTTATTGCCTGGCAGAAATTAAATTTAAAAACAAAATGAAAATAAAATAATATTATTATTAATATTTAGTTAGCTGTAAAAATTATTTTTGTGTATATTTAAAATCAATTAAATTTTATATAAAATAGAAAATTTTATATATTTGCCTGAATAAATTACAACAAGAAATTATTATCACAAAAACAAATCAACGGAATCAAAAGTTATGCAAGAAAACTTTGACATGTTCGTTATTAATTAAGCAAAAGTAATTTTCTTTTCTTTTCTTTTTTTTTTGCAACAATCTTTTCATAATTAAAGTTTTTGCATTTTACATTTCTAGGTCTTCGCATGTGGCATGCTTCATATAATATTTGCCATGCTATCCCTTTGAATGCTTTTTGCTGTTGTTGTATTTTCTATGTTTAATAGGGTCAAAAGAAAGAAGAAAATTGCATTTAATCATCTTTTGACAAGCCAAATTGAAGTTTAATTAATTTTCTTGTTGTCCAGGCAAAAGTCAAATACGTAACTCATAAATATTCCTACTATACAAATAGATGAAATATGTCTGCGTGTGTGTGTGCAAATCTTTAAAAAAAAAAAAAAAAAAAAAATTCAGACCCATAGAGCAAAATGTTGGCCTCTGGCCTAGCATAAGCTAAAAGTCTTGGCATGCCGCCCAAAATGGTCATGCCACGCCCCTCTCTCTCTCTCTCAGTCAGCTAGAAATGAAAAAGAGAAAATATGTCATTTTTTCTTATGACTTCAACGAAAAACACGCATAATTTATGAGGCTCTCTCTCTCTGTGTGTGTGTGTGTGTATGTGTGGCAATGTTGAAACGCATCCAGCATAAAATCTGAGTGCGAGTACGAGTGCGATTTCGAGTTTGTCCTTTTATTTTCTTCTACGTTTTCTAGTTATGCCAAAAGGAATTTATTTGGGGATAACATGAAGCAAAAAGATGGCAGCCGTAGCAGCAGTAGCAGCATCAAAACGTTCTAAAGGTCGGCCAGGTGATGTATTATGTTTCACTGATTTATTGCTTTATTTATGCGCAACATTTGAAAACTGAATTGTGTGACAGTCTCAAAATATTCAACGTTTGATTACACATTAAGCTTCAAGTCAAACAAAAAATTTTTTCAAGGTTCTTCCACACAGCAATTTCACGACGATTTCTATAAATTTTCGCAGAAAAAATAATATAAATTTCAATGTTGAAATTAATTATAAAAAAAAAATTTCTTTAATTTCAATTTGAAATAAAATTTAAATTAAAAATATTTTATTTTTTTATTATTTATTTTAACGAAATTTGAAATGTTTTATAAACAACAAAATGAAAAAGAAATGCATATTAAATGTATATTAGCTTTGGCAATTATATTTAGCATAAATTTAAATTGAAATTGTATTTGAAAACAGCTGCGTTTATTTTACAAAAATGTTCAACATGGCGTATACGTGACTTAAACGGCTCTTTGCCAACGTGAATAATGGTACCCACAGTGGCCAGTCTTGACTAGGGGCATCAGTTCATTTAAATGAATTTTTTTTTTGCAACATGAGACGCATACACACAGACACAAACAAACATAGACAAACACACATAGATAAACACACATACATAGATAAACACACACACATAGAGAAACAAACATGTTGAACCACATTTCTTGGCAAGTGTTGACCACAATTTGTGCATGTGGCAAATGCAGAGCTCAAGCTCAAGCTCAGGCTGATGTTGATGCTGATGCTGCTGCTGCTGCTGATGGTATAGCACAAGTTCTGATGTCCTTGAACCTTATTTGTGGCATCGCTTAGTCCTGGCATTTTATTTGTTTGCGCCATTTTGTTTGCACTGTTTGTCTGTTTGCCACAGAAAGCACATGAAATTTATGTGCTTGCCTTCTTTGCCAGCTGACTCTCTCTCTCTCTCTCTCTCTTTCTCTCTCTCTCACTCACACACAGCTACACATTGACTGTCTACGTATTTGACTTGGCTCGTATTTCAATTGTCAATCCGTGTGAGAAATCAACGTGCGCCTCAAGCAACTCATATATGATATGTCGTCGTCCAGTCATGGCCAAAGACACAAAGTTTCCCCCCTCTTGTCAGCTATGACAATAGCTCTTAAAGCTCTTACTTGCTCAAGTAAATACTTACTAGCTCATATTACATAAAATTTCTTTAAAATATATTTTTTTTTCTAGCTGCAAATTTAAACAATCGACAAATCGAATTTAGGTTTTTGTGGCTATAAATCTGATAATCAAAGTCAAATGAAATTTTCATTGTAACTGCAGCTTAAAATGTGCTTAAGTTCAAGTGGAAATTGCAGTTATTGCTGTACGTGCCACACATTGATATCTTACAGTCAAGATTTCTATGCTATGATTTCCTATGAGAAAAATCTTTTTATACATTTTTAATTTAAGCAATTTCATGCTTCTTTATTATGTTGTATTACAACTGACTCTTAATTTGTCTATGTCTATGCTGAAACTGTTGTATGTCTGCAGAGAGAGCAAGAAAAAAATAAAGGGGCAAAAGTTTTATAGTTTATATTCTATTCAAAAAGTCCTTGAAGTTTTTGCTATTATACTTGCAATATTTTGCCTTTTATTATTAGTATAGCAGCTGGTCACGTGTATGTTGCACGTTTTGTTGCCTCAACAAGGGGCACAATTGACCACAATTTATGTAACGGCAATGAAACCACACTCGTCTATGGTCAAACTATGTCTCTCTCTGTGTGTATGTGTCTCTGTGTGTGTGTGGGAGTCTGTATATCTATATGTTTATGTATATGTCAGTATGTAATTTGTGTGCACTCACAGACCTTTTTCACCTTAAAGAGTATTTTAGTATTTTACATATGAAAATTAAATGCATAAATTGTATTTTAGAACCACAAAAAGCATTGTACATTTTACAGTAAATACTAGATGAAAATTGTTGCTATTTTTTTTTTATTTTTCATTTTATATTTTGCGGTGATAAAACATAAATTTCTTTTACAGGAAATTTATATATTATTTATATTTATATACTCTGTAAATAACGGGAAATTGTTAAAAGGTGTATACATACATCTTATGCGAGAAAAATGCTGAGTTCTTCAGCAGAATTTGAAGCTGTAGATTTTTGTTATATTTGTAAATATCTTTAAATTGTTGTGGAAATAATTACAGGGTTTTTTTTAACATTAATTATTGTGGTGATAAAAAATAAATTTCTTTTACAGGAAATTTATATATTATTGATATTTATATACTCTGTAAATAACGGGAAATTGTTTAAAGGTATATACATATATCTTTCTATATTCTATATGTAGAATAATGCAGAGTTATTCAGCAGAATCTAAAAAAAAATAAAAATTAAAATTTAAAATTATTTACACAGAATTTAGAGCTCTGTAGATTTTTATTATATTTATAAATATCTTTAAATTGCTGTGGAAATATTAAAATTTTTTTTTTTAAATAAAAACTTTAATAAACTTGAATTTTTGTTGTGATAAAAAATAAATTTCTTTTACAGAAAATTTATATATTATTGATATTTATATACTCTGTAAATAACGGGAAATTGTTAAAAGGAATATACATATATTTTTCTATATTCTATATCTAGAATAATGCAGAGTTATTCAGCAGAATCTAAAAAAAAAATTCAAATTCAAAATTATTTACACAGAATTTGCACCTGTAGATTTTTTAATATATTTGTAAATATCTTTAAATTGTTGTGGAAATATTTACAGGGTTATTTTTTTAAATTTTATTAAACTTGAATTTTTGTGGTGATAAAAAATAAATTTCTTTTACAGGAAATTTATATATTATTGATATTTATATACTCTGTGAAAAGCGTCAATTTGTTAAAAGGTATATACATATATCTTATGTGAGAAAAATGCAAAGTTATTCAGCAGAATTTAACAAAAAAAATTTTAATTCAAAATTATTAACACAGAATTTGCAGTTGTAAATTTTTTAGATATATTTGTGAATATCTTTAAATTGTTGTGGAAATATTTACAGTTTTCTTTTAAGCAAAAACTTTAATAAACTTTAATTTTTGTGGTGATAAAACATAAATTTATTTTTCAGTTAATTTATATATTATTATATATATTAATATTATATTAATGCAAAGCTATTGAGAAATTAAATTAAAAAAAAATAAATGAAAAATTATTTACATAGAATTTTCAGCTGTAGATTTTTGTTATATTTGTGAACTAAATATCTTAAAATTGTTGTGGAAATATTTACAGGTTTTTTTTTAAAAAGCTTTAATTATTTTGGTGATAAAACATAAATTTGTTTAACAGGAAATTTATATATATTATTAATATTTATATACTCTGTAAAAAGCGGGAAATTGTTAAAAGTTATGCCAACAATAATGCAAAGTTCTTGCAAAATTAAAAATTAAATTTAAAAAAATAAATGAAAAATTATTTTCAGCTGTAGATTTTTGTTATATTTGTGAACTAAATATCTTCAAATTGTTGTGAAAATATTTATAGATTTTTCATAAGCTTTAATATTTTGCAAAAATCAATTTTTGTTTAAATCAAATAATAAATATTGGAAAATAAATATTTATATTTACGCTGCACACTGTACATGGCATAAAATATTTGTTAGTCAATAATTTTCAATAAATTTCTGCTTACCTTGCTCTGAATAAATGTATATGTATATGCTGAGAGGCTTTAAACAAGTGAATTTATGTTTACAAAATATTTGTTCAATTGAAATTTTAACATTTCGTTTAATGTGCATTTGATAATGTTGACAGTTGCATGTTGTGTGGGTTGCGGGTTGCGGATTGTGGACTTCGGGCTGTGGTAAATTTTGTATAAATATGAAATGCTGAAATAACAAATTGCCATGTCGTTGAGATGTCTAGTTAATAATATGATGTCTCAAATGTTATGGCTATATATCAGATTGAATAGTCGCCTGGCTGATTATTTGGGTTATGTAGGCAGACATCTCCAGTTATTTTCAGCTAAAATATATTATATATATATTTAAATTATGTATTATTAATTTAGTTGAAATTGTGTCGTTGTCATGTAAGCCTGAGATGTGACAGCTTCAAGTGTGGGTCTTGAAATGGACAAAAGGAGATAGATGGGTGTAGCGGTTGCAGGGGAAACAGACAACACATTTTATGCGGGCAACGCAGGAAATTTGCATAGCAATACTGGCAAGCAGCAAGTGGCAAGTGGCAAGTAGGAAATGGAAAGAGAAAGAGAAAGAACGATGGGGGGTCATCGCTGGCAGACAGAACTGCTGACCAGGCTTAGCTTGAATGAACTAAAGCCTGGACAAACGTTGAATGTTGATGTCCCAGGGATAATGGGATGATTATGCATTTTATGCTTAGCTTCAGCTACAGCTACTGCTACAGCTACAGCTACAGCTTCAGATATGTTAATTATGCGAAACTTGTACATATTCATAGTTGAACAGAGCGTAAAACTTTTTGCTGAAACATTTTTGACATTTTTCGGTATTAATGCAAAAATTAAACGAGATTAAAAACAAAGGAAGTTTGCAAAAAATATATAAAATTAATATAAATAAATTTCTTAATATATAAAAATAAATAAATAATAAAATAAATTTAATAAATAAAATAAAAATAAAATAAATGAATAAATAAAAATATAGAAAAATTTAAAAAAAAAGTAATATATAAATCCAAATTAATTTTTTTATTTAACAAAAATAAAAAAAAACTAAAAAAAAAATAAAAAAAAAAAATTTTAAAAATAAATAAATCAATATTTTTAATAAATAAATAATAAATTTAATAAATAAAATAAAAATAAAATAAATGAATGTTTTAATAAATAAAAATATAGAAAAATTAAAAAAAAAAATCATAAAAAAAAAAATTAACTTTTATATTAAACAAAAATTAAGAAAAATTTGAAAAATTAAAAAAAAAATAAATATTTTTAATAAATAAAAAAATAAAAAAAAAATTTAAAAAAATAAATAAATCAATATTTATAATAAATAAATAATACAAAAAATAAAAAAATAATAAATAAAATAAAATAAATGAATGTTTTAATAAATAAAAATATAGAAAAATTAAAAAAAAAAAAAAATCATAAAAAAACTAAATTAATTTTTATATTAAACAAAAATAAAGAAAAATTCGAGAAAAATTATAAAAAAAAAAATTTTAAAAAAATAAATATTTGTAATAAATAAAAAAGAAGTAAAATTTGCAAAAAAAGAAAAACTAAATAAGCTTTGTAATAAATTAAATATAAATTAAAATTTACAGTGTTATATAATATAAATAATGTCAATGACTTGTCATATATTTGACCATATTTACAGTTCATAAACTTTATAACAAAATACGCTTAAATTCATTTACAAACTTATTTACAGCTTGTTCAGCAAAAACGAATTAGTTAAAAATGCCTTAAGCCTTATGCTTTGACATTTTGTGTATTAATGCAAAAATTAAGAGATTAGAAAAAAAGCAAGTCTGCAAAATTTAAATAAAAAAATAAAATAAAATAAATAAAAAATAAATTAAAATTTACAGTGTCATATAAATATATGTCAATGACTTTTCATACATTTTTGGTCATATTTGCAATTCATTAAAATTAACAAAAAAAAAATAGAAACCCTTAAACTCTTTTACAACTTGTTCAGCAGAAATGAACTAGTGAAAAATGCCTTAAGCTGTGCTTGAACTAATTATTTACTTGACAATTAGCTGTGCTCGTGGTGCAGCTTGGCGTAAAGTATCTGCTTGTCGAATAACTAACAATTAAACATGAACTTTAATGTAACTTAATTGCAATATAAACTCTTTCTCTTTTATTCTCTCATTCTCGCTACTTTTTCTCTCTCTCTTTTCTGTTTCTCTCTTCAGAATTTTACCTGCAGAGTTCTATGTAAAATGCAATGTGAAAAGTTTGTACGGAAATGTAATTTAATTAAATTTGCAGATTGCATTTGTTAAACTCGCTGCAGTGTATACAGTGTGCATACAGTACTTACTGTACAGTGTGTATTCACATACAGCGACTGGCTGACTGTCAGACTGTCAGACATTGCCATTTGCCTTTGTGCTGGCAAAGAATCTTTTGTTTAAATTTCACGCTCGTGACATGCTTAATTAATTCGTTTACTTCAGGCGCTGGGCGTCTTTTTTGTGGGCGTGACAAAAAGAAGATAGTCAACGGTGAATGGAGAATGTTTGCGATATGCTTTTTGTATGCCAAGAACAACAATAGGATGCAACAAAAACAATGAGCATAATGAGAGAGAAAGAAAGAGAGAGAGAGAGAGAGAGAGTGAAAGAGTCTATTAACTATGCATATTGTTGTTATTGTTCTTTCTACTCTTCTTCATGTTGTTGTTGCTTTTGTTGTTGTTGTGCTAACGAAGCAAACAAAATGCCATCGATTATGCTAATGGATGAACGCAACTGAAGACTGCAATGTCTTCAGGCAACAGTCATCTATCTAGTCAAAGGCTGCTGCTGCTACTACTGCTGCTGATTACTTTCAGCGCACTTCTGATATGCCACGCCCATACCTCTCTCTTTTGCCAGAGTTGCAACTCTATAAAACTTCTGGACACAAATTAAGGGCCACGAAATGCTTTAATGGTTGCCGTTATTATGTCGGCAAGCTGCAAGACTGCCGGCAATGCCTCGACTAGCTTTCGCTGCTTTCAGCTACGTGACTTGTCATAAATCAATTCGCGTTTGCGCCTGTAAATTATTATGTGCAATATTCTGCACTTTAGCATTATGTAGCAGCAGCAAAGCATATTTATAATATGCCATGCCATGCTAACGAGTCAAGGCTAACAATAAACCAAAAGCATCCTCTCTCTCTCTCTCTCTCTCTCTCTCTCCCTGGCATCTCTCGTTTCATACTCCCACTGACTTCTCATTTTGTTTGTTACCCAATGCTTGGTAAATGCCAATAAGCCAACAATAGATCGCCTCAAAAGTTTACTAAGTGCTTGCCAACAACTTCCCATAATGACGACAAATTGCCATAGAAAATTGCATAAAATATTACAAGAAATTTGAACAGTTCAAAATACAAGAGTATTATTTGCTTATATGTAGCTGTGATTAAGTAAACCAAAGTGTCAACTATTACTAGCATAGCATTGCAACTAGTTTACATTAATAACAAATAAAGTTCACTTCAAAATTAATTTATTTTCAAGTGTTCATGTATTTGTATTTGACATGCACATGCCTGTCTGTATTTCATATTGGTAAATAACATTGAAAATCACTGAAATAACATTTTATTGCATTCGTTGCATATCTTCTTTAACTATATTCAACATAATAGTATGCGTAAACATTTACATGACTTTCGGTAAATGAAAACTATCGGGGAATAAAAAAAAAAAAACATTTTCATTTTAATTTGTAATTTGCAATTTTACATTTAATCATGTTCGTTTACTGTTAAGTTAACAAGCAAAAGAATATTCACTTTTGTTCAGATACAGATATCAAAAAAAAAAATTTGCAGAGTCGACTTTTTTTGTACCCGGTAAAATACGTAAATTATTTAAAGTAATTGTTAAAAATATTATTTTTGACAAAATTAAATTTTTTTAGTTGATTTTTTTTTTATTATTTTTGTTATTTTATTTAATTTTTTTAATTGTTAATTTTTTATATTATTTAAATTTTTATTTTCATTTTTATTATTATTATTAATACGGTAAACTACGTAAATTATTTATAGTAATTATTAAAAATATTATTTTTGTCAAAATGTAATTTTTAATTGAATTTTTTAAATTATTTTGATTTAATTTTTTAATAATTTTTTTTAAATTGTTATTATTTTTATTATTTACATTTTTATTTTTTTTCCATTTTGATTTTTATTATTACTATTAATACAGTAAAATACGAAAATTATTTAAAGTAATTGTTAAAAATATTATTTATGATAAAATGAAATTTTTTCAGTTGATTTTTTTAAAATTATTTTTATTATTTTATTTAACTTTTTAATATTTTTTTAATTGTTATTATTTTTATTTCAATTTTTCTTTTTTATTTTAAATTTAAGTATTACTATTAATACAGTAAAATACTAGTAATTATTAAAAATATCTTTTATGAGAAAATGAAATTTTTTAAATTATTTTTATTTCTGTATTTAATTTTTTAATAATTTTTTTTAAATGTTGTTTTTTTTATTTTTATTTTCATTTTTATTATTACTATTAATAAAGTAAAATACGTAAAATATTTACAGTAATTATTAAAAATATTATTTTTGGCAAAATGAAATTTTTGATTGATTTTTTTAAGTTTATTTAATAAAAATTATTTTAAAAAATATGGAAATAAAATGAAATTTTTGACTGATTTTATTAAAGTTATTTTTATTATTTTATTTAATTTTTTAATAATTTATTTAAATGTTATTATTTTAATTTTTGTTATTATTATTATATTATTATTATTAATACTGTAAAATACGTAAACTATTTACAGTATTTATTAAAAAATTATAAAACTTAACAGTTTTTATTGTTGTTTTCCCATATTTTTATTTTTATTTTTTAAATAATTTATTAATTAAATGAATCTTAATTAATACTTTTATTTATGTTAATTTTATTATTATTATTTAAAATATTTTAATTATATTCATAATATTATCATTATTATAAATATTATATTTATTATTTTTATTTTAATTTTTATAATCCTTTTGTATTTTTATTTGTAATTTTAATTTAATTTTATTTTTTATTTATTTATTTTATTTTATTTATTTTTTATTATTTTTATATTATATTATATTATTTTTATATTTATTATTTTTATTATTATTATTAAGTTAAATTATATTTTATTAAATAAGGCATGCACAGGATCAGCTCTTTATATTTAATTTTATTGGTATAAAAGTGAAGTCCCAATATATATTTATATTTATATTTATATATGCATGTGTAACTGTATATATGTATGACTCTTCATATCTGTGTTCATAGTTTTTGCTTGTATTTATTTAATGCTTAAGTAATTTTATTCAGCCAGTACTTTCGTTAATTGTTACGCCTTCATATAATTACAGACACTTGCACATACACAAATACACTTAAACTTACACACACACAGACACAGACAGACAGACAGACGCATACAAGTATATGTATGTATATTGTAATTATTGCAGTTATTATTGCATTGTACCGGTCATAAATATCAATTAAACTATTACAATGCAATTATTTCTTTTTCACGTTCATATGTCAACGACATAAATGGAAAAATCAGTAAAAAGTGCAAGTTTTTTATTTTTTTTTTCTTCTTCTCTTTATTAAATTGCAATCGAACAATGCGACAAGTGAATGACATGGTGAAAATCTTTACCAAAGGCATTTAATGCGTATTGAATGCAATTTTCCTCTTTCATTTTTTTTTTTTTTTTTTGATTGATGCCACTTGATGTGGCAACATGGCGCCAGTGATGTAATGCGAATGATGAGAATAAGTCAGAGGCAGATATGTTCATATGATGCTTGAATTAAGCAGATGGCAACTGTGTTATGCTATGCTATGCTATGGAATATTTTCAGGCTATTTATGAATGTCTTTATTCGCATGTGAATGTCTATCTGTGTGTGTGTGTGTGTGTGACTGTGTCAATGAACCTGCTGCAATTGCCGTGTTGCAAGCATGTTACTTGTGATAACATTAATGCCACGACATGCTTTGGCCTTTGTTATGCGAACTTCCTCCTACTGCTCCCCCATCATGATACAACTTGTCTTTACGAGCTACGTTATACTTATATGTATGTATGTGTGTGTGTGTGTGTGTATGAGTATTATATGTACCGTATGTGCATTTGTATTGTCTGCCTTTCACTTTCCGCTCGCTTGCTCGGTCGGCAGCAAACAAAACGAGCGACAAACAAACAAACAGTTAAGAGCAAACAAAACTTGGCAGAGTAGCCATAGTCATAGCCATAGTCATAGCCATAGTCAAGCTGCCGGCTTGGGCTAGTCACGAAAGTGTCGTCTTTAGTATTTTATGGCATTATTAACCCGTTTTCCTACTTTTGTTTAGTTTTTTTTTTTTGTCAGTTATTCAGTTTTGCAGTTTCGCAGTTTTTCAGTTTCTCAGTAGTTTCAGTTACATTTTCATTTTCATTTTCAGTTTGTATTTCACAGCGCCCCCTTTGGCCAAATGTGAGTTGAACATAATATTGCAATTACTAGAGAGAAGGAAGTGCTATGCGATGTTTTTGTATAGTTAGGCTGTATCTGAAACTCATATAATACATTGGCGCCTAGTATTATGTATAGACTTAGGCAATAATTGGGTCACATTATATAATACATAAACTATATAGCGCCTCGAGGGCGAACTCTAACATAGGCTGGCAAAATATCATAGTGTATATTGAAATAAATAAAAATCTTAATTAATACTTACTGCATAATATAATGTCTAATATTGATTAGTTGAGCTTAGCTTAAGTAAATGATAAACAGTGAGATACTCTATAAATAACAATGATTTAAATATCAAATATCACTTGAATTCTTTGACTGTTAATTGGATGCTTAAGCAAAAGATATTTCACTTTGATGCAAAAGATAAAAAAAATATATATATATATTGTAGCAGCTCTTATAGCTCTAAAAATTTACTTCCGACCATGCTTTCAATATATACATGTGTCTTTTGGGGGTTTCTTATATGCCAAAAGACTTGGCTAAAAATAAATAAACGACACACAACATCATAATAATCGTAATCTCAAGCAGCTTTACAACAGCAGCAGAAGTAGAAGCAATAGCAAGAGTTTTCTTATCAAAGCGCACACAGACATTCCAAGGTTGAATAGACTAGAGGCAAGTGTGAAGAGTCTGTGTGTGTGTGTAAAGTGTGTGTAAAGTGTGTTGTGTTTTCTCATTAATACACAGCAAACCATACACTGCTACCCACTGTGGCCCTCCCGTCGGAGAGTGCTAAGCAACTCTCAAACATCAAGCAACATAGAAACCTAAACAACTACAAAAAAGAAGAATAGAACAACAAAAACAATTTTATGCAAATTTTTGTTTAGCGCCAAAAAGCCAAATACGAAGAAAAACAAAAATTAATGATTTCTTATGTATAATCCATATAAATGACATGCAAGTTGAGGATAAAGACTCGCACAGTGCGGCAACGTTAAAGAAAGTAAAGGCAAAAGCTTCAAAAGGGGTTAAAGTATAAGTATATGACAGACTATGCGTTTTTTGGCTTCCTTGTCACATACAACAAAATATATATATACATATACATATACATATATACATGTATATGTATATGTGTACAAAAGGAGCTTAATGTCAGTTTGGTTTTTGCGGAAATAATACCACGAATTCTTTTGTCACTGTCTTTTGTTGTTGTTGCGGTTGTCTTTTTTTTATGTACAAGTTGTTGGAGGTGTGGAGGCAGCTGTAAAGGGATTGCGGGTAATTTTAGCAAAAACTGACATATGCATTTGAGGGTAAAGAAATTAATTTCAATATAGTATAAACACTCATACATATATATATGTGTGTGTGTGTGTGTTTGTAGGTATAGTGTGCGACTTAGCTAATATAAATTAATGTTATCTATTGAAATGAAAGTGCGGCGCGTTTTATCAGTCCCAAGTGAAAGTTTGCATAGGCTTGCCACATAAATATATATAAACATAAGATTATACATACGGGTGTACATATACTTTTTTGCGGTTATGCAAAAACAAAAGTTTTGACAGCACTTCTACTACTACTACTATAAATAGCTTAAGAAAATTCAAATTCAAATTTCAAGCTGTTGGTTTGCTGCTGTACATGATAAATTATGTTAATCGCCAGCAATAACAAAATGTGAAAATGTATGTTTGCCCTAAATAATATTTATATTTACATATATGCTGCATAGAAGCTTCAAGATAATTTCATATAAATATAATAGAAAATATATTAAATTATATTTTGAATTTAATTAAATTTTTTATCAGTATAATATTGCCAAGCCAAGGAATTTTTTGTGTTCTTTAAATTTTTTTAGGCTTAAATTTTAATATATTTAGACTTTGAAATACTAGTGAAATATATACTACTCTATATATGTTATATTTATATTATAATTACATTATATTTATATTATATTTATATTACATTAAGAATCAATATTAAACAATATTTTTCTAAGCTTCTCTAATAAGCGAAAATAATTTTTATAATTTTTGAATTAGCGGCAAAAATTTTGTAAATTCAAATAGTCAACAAACAAGTTTTAGCATCTGCGCAAAGCTCTCTTTGTGACGAAAGAAGAACGAAAGAACGAAAGAGAGCAAGACTTTTGACAGCTAAAACAACCCCATCGGCAGCAGCGTAAGTCAGTGAGGCTTAACGAGAGAGAGTTAGAGAGGCAGCATACAAATGAGTGAGAGTGAGAGTGTTATGAGGCGAAATAGCGACAAGGAAGCAAAAGGGTAGCAAAACACGGAAATGCGCGACAATAGTAAAGTTACTTCATAAAAGCAAGAAGGAAAGAAAGCAAAAAAAAAAAAAACAGCGAAAAATACAAACAACAAGAAGAAGAGCAACAACAAGAGGAACAACAGCAGCAAGTCCAAAAGTGAGTCGAAAACAGAGACAGAAACGAAAACAACAACATAAAGAAATAGAAACAGAAACAGAAACGTGAACGTGAACGTCGCTGTCTTCAGTTCTGACTGCGTCTGTCAAACGAAACAAACGAAACGAAACGCGTCGCGTTCATTAATTAATAAAATACATAAATATTTATTGAAATTATGTTTAGTATAAATCTAAGATAACATAAATATATAAATAAAATTCTATTTTTGCTAAAAAAAAAAAATAAAAAATAAAATTCATATGTAATTTAATCAAACACCAAAAGTGCATTTAAAAAGAAAAAATAAGCAAGGAAAATTCTTCGTTAGCGCCTAAAAAAAAATATAAAGCAATAGAAAAAAGGAAACGAAAACAAAATCGGGGAAATAAACAATAAAAAGTGTTCATAAATATTTTTCATACAATATGTAAGCTATGAAAATCAATGTTTGTTGTGTCAGAGTATGCCTATGTGTATGTGTGCGTGTGTGTGTGTTTATGTATATGAATGTTTGTGAAAAATTATTGTAAAAATCGAAGGCAGACAAACAAAAGCAGCAGCGTGTGCAGTTTGCGTGCCAAAGCAACCAAATTGCTGCAGCAGCTGACAGCTTTGTTGTGATGAGACTTGCTTGGGTCACGCTCTTTCATTATATGGGAAGGTGGAGGAAAAGAGTGCTGCAGTTGCGGTTCAGTTACTCTGAGGGTGTCATGCAGGGCTTGGCATATAGCAGAGCAGCACGCATTTTATGAGAATTTCTTACTTTACCTTCTTGCCAAAAGCCACCCTCAAAGCGCATAAAATGTAAGATTAACAGACTGAGAGACGATGGCAAAGAGCGCTTAAGGTTTGAGTGCGAGTGCGAGTGTGAGCGGTTATATGTGTGAAGGCAGCAAGGCCGGCAAATGCAGTTCCGTGAGAATGTTAAAGAGAGCGTGCAAAAAGAGAGAGAGATAGAGAGAGAACGAAAGCGAGCTTGAGAGCACTTTCAAAGAGAGGCACTTCAATAACAGCATGACTAATGCACTGAACGAAAACTTTAGTTTAGAAAAGCAAAGGAATTTAAATTTACTTGCGTAATGTAAAAAAAATTAGTAAATTTATTATTATAAAATATAAAATAAATCAAAAATAATATTAAAAATAAATAAATATAAAAATAAATAAATATAAAAATAAATAAATATAAAAATAAATAAATACAAAAATAAATTAATCAAAAATAATTAATAGAAATAAAGAAATAAATAAAGAATAATGAATAAAATATAATTAAAATGAAAATATTATATTATTATATTTTTAAATATAATTTTATTTTATTATATAACATTATTTAATATTAATAAAATAATACTTCTAAAAAAATTAAATTTAAATAATTAAATTAAATGTTATAATTAAATTATAAATAATTAAATTAAATGTATAATTATAATTATAAATTTTATTTTTATTAATAATTAATAATGTATAATATAAATATTAATTAATTAAACTATATATTATTAGTATAATTAAATATAAATAATTAAATTAAATGTATAATTAAATAGAAATAATTAAATTAAATGTATAATAAAATATTAAATTTTTTTAAAATTTATTTAAATTTCACTGCAATTAAATAGCAACATTTCGATAAAACCCTCAAGCTATAAATTGCCATTCATTGCACCACATACCACACTTAGTAAGCCAAGGGCGATAACACTTAACGCCACTTAACAGCTTTGCTCACCGCTTGTCATCAAGACATTAGGCAGACACAGAAACACACATCACACACACACACACACACACACACAGAGAGACAAACACTTGACTATAGCACTTGCTTCTATAAGAGGAAGTCCTTCAACCATTTTGTAGCACCGCAACGCAAATAAATTGCAACAAATTTTGACGCTTGCATATCCTTGGGGATTAAGCCAAAAACCAGACACCGAAAACTCACAAACTGCTCAGCCAGGTTTTAGCTACAGTTACATTAGTACACCAGCACATCCAAATGAAGTGACAAATGCAATTATGCATTAATTTTGCAGCGTTCTTAAAATATTTTCCAACATTTCCGCAATGAGCGGTAACTTTGGCGCCGGCATTTGACAAAATACATTTGCACTTTGATTTCCGCCAACTGCAGATGTTGCAAGAGACTCTGTGCAAAATTGTGGCTGCCATGAAGTCATGAGAAGCATGGCAGTAGTTGGGCGTTGATGTCTGCACATGTTGCAAGAAAAAGCCAGAAAAGTAATGAGTCGAAATAGTTGGCGGGAAGAGCAAAGAGAATAGGATGAAAAGGAGGATTAGGTTGCAGGCTGCCAAATGCTATGCTATGCGATGAGTAGATGCAGCATAGCAGCATTCACGGCTACGTGAATTCACACACGCGCTCACACATAGTTGCATAGTCATACACACACACACACACACACACACACACACACAGAGAGAGATAGAAACAAAGTGTGACTGGCAAATGGTGTGCAATGAAATGTTCACTTGTGCTATGCTTTTGCGATGTGCAATGCTTTTGCTTTGCCTTGGCAGCTATGAGGCAGCTTCGAGGATGCTGCAACTCATGCAACATTTAACCAACTTTTAATTATCGTACTTGAGCCAAGACTATGCCAGCGTCGAGACTCTGCAACTGTAGCTAAATTGTTTTCAACACAGAAAAAACTAACAAACACACACACACACACACAGAGAGACACATATACATCTGTATATAAAGTATATTTGTATATGTATTTTATAGTTATGTATATGTATATGTATATGTATATGTATATGTATATGTATATGTATATGTGTATTGGTATGCCATATTCAACTGTCTCTACGTCTCATTGTTGTTGTTGGCTTTTCTTAACTTTTTCTCTCTGCTAAATGCTCTAATTACGCCTAATGGAATGCCACTCATACAACTGCTGTCTGTCTGTTGCAGCTGCAATAGCAGTGGTTGACAGAGAGGTGGGGGGGGGGGTATGAGAATATATAAGGAAGTTCAGCTTATACATATGTGCACTTGTATAATTGTTCGAGAGTCTCTGTCTGAATGTCTGCATATTCATGACTTTGTTGCCCGTCCGTTGTACGTTCGTTGAGTTTTTAAGACAATTTAAATAAGTGAAGTAAAAGAAGAAGAAGCTAAAGAGTAGCAGTAGATAGTAGAATAACAGAAAGAGTAGTAGAAGAAATAAAAGTTTTTCTTTTTTTTTGCTTCTGATTTTATTGCACTATGTGTTTATTCTATTGCTTCAATGCAATCAAAAGATCAAGCAAGTTTATTAAGCATACGCAATGTGTGCAAGTCATATAGAACTACAAGTAAAAAAATAAAAAAGAGTAAAGCAGCAGATGATTTACAGGGTATTATCAAGTCAACTTTGTCGTGATTTTATTTTGTATTTGTATTTTCGCTTAGTTTCTTTTGCCATAGTTCTGTTTTTTTTTATTCCATTTACTTCAGTTTCTGCTCTTGCTCTCTTAAAAAAGTTATGGCTTTTGTTAACTACACACACACACACACACACGCACACATACGCTTACAGAGTCAGTTTATAAATAATGCAGGCATTTATCTCAACAACACGAAACTCAAATTGACCAACTGCTCGAATATGCTTTGGCCACGTTTGTTATTTGTGCTGCACTATTTCTTCTTCTTCTTCTTCTTCTTCTTCTTGTTACTGCCACTGTTCTTGCCATTGCTGTTACTCTTGCTGTTGTTGTTGTTGTTGTTGCTATCATTTTTGTTGCCAAAAAGTTTTCTATATGGATTTTTATTGCATTTGCCATGCAGCGCACAAAAAAAAAAAAAAAAAAAATTTGCATAATTGAAGTTTATTCTAACAATTTGTATGAATATTTAATTTGTTTTAATTGAATACTGCAACATTTTGTTGCACTCATATGTACAAATTTTTGCAGAGAAAGCTCATTAAAATAAAGTTTATACAGTTAGCCAAAAGCTCATTTTAAATAGAATTTAAATCCAACTATGAAAAAATATCTCATCGCATTATGAAAACAATTTGTTGTCTGTAGATTGAAAAGTGCAAAAAATGTAATTTAAAATTAAAGTTTTGCATAATAAAATAAATTATAAAAATTTACTAGAAATAAAATATTAATATTACTAGAATTAAATATAAATTTTTTATACTATTTAAAATTATGCGAATTTTCAACTATTTTAGGCACCGTGTGTGTATTATGTAAAGATTAATTATGCCACCTGGCAATACACAGGTGATGTTGATCTAATCAAGCAACTTGTGTAAACACATTTACCTGACGTAGGCTTAGATCCTAAAGCAATATTACGCATACGCAGCGTTTACCAAGCGTTTCTCAAAGTTTTTTTGCAGATAAACAAAAATTGTTGCATTTGACCCAATGGCACGCACCTTCAAACATATCACATCACGCAACATGTTCGATGTTCGATGTTCGATGCTAACATCTTGAAACTCTTATACATGCGAGGCAGTTCGATGCAAACGTAGTCTAACGTTGTTTTTACCGTTGCGGCTTCTCAGCTGCGACGCTGCTGTTTGCTTTTGGCTTGGCACTGTTACTGCTAGCAGCATAAAATATACGCGACTGCTGTGCTTATTGGCCATTTGTGTGTGCGACGCTGACGTTGACACTGCCTCTGTGTCTCAGTCAAAGTCACAGTCTCAGTCTGTAGTCTCTCTGTTTATGTCTTAGTTCTCGATCTCGGGGTCTCGGTGTCAGTCTCATTGTTGCTGCTAGACTCGCGACTTGCGTGCAACGCGCCAAGTGTTGTGGCAGACAACATCGACGACAACGACAACAACGACAACGATAGCACAAAAATTCCAATAATAATAAGAAACATAAACGATTGAACGTACGGTAAATGTAATTGGAAATAAATACGATAAATATATAAAGTGCAATAAACAATAAACAAAGCAACAAGGCAACAATAACAAATAAACGGCAAACAACAAACAGTAAACAATAGAGAAATAAACGTTTGACCAATTGTCTTAACTATGCCCGTGTGTATATATGTATGTGTGTGTGTGTGTGTGCTTGTGGTAATTCCCGGCATTATTCGATTAGAAATTTGTGACAATTAAAATAGAAAATATAAAAAGAAACTTTAAGCAAACAATGCAAAATAAAAAACAGAAAAAATAATAAAAAAAAATTAAAATGCGAATAAAATGCGAAAAAAAACAGAAAAAAAACCCGAAAGTAAAAATAAATAAAAAACAAAATAAAATGTCAAAAAAAAAAAAATATATAAAAAACATAAATCAAAATTCAATTTATTTTTAAAAATAAATTCAATTACTGATATCTTATCGCAACACTTTTTGCCCTTGTTCACAAACAAACACCAAAACGTGCACAAACTAAACATATGTATATATAAAATAATCACAACAACAATAAATACAACAATTAGTCAGCTGTGAATTACTTTCACTGTTACCAAAGGCCTGGCCTCTAAGTGATATCTAAAGTGTCGAGACAAAATATTATTTAACACATTGATTAATTGTTAATGCATAAGAGGCAATAAAACGAAATATTATTGAATAAACCAAAATAACATTGAATATAGAAATTTTTTGAAGTCTTAAACTATGCGACAATTATTCTTTTGTGTTAAGTTTTAGATAAACTGTAATCTGTATCTGCAAAAAACAAGCATATAAGTTTCATAATGAGACAATTTTTCTTTTTTTTGCTTATCATTTTCCATGGAATTTGTGTTGTGCGATAAGTCTAAAAAAAAAAAAAATAATAATTTTTTGCTTAATCTTAAGTTAGATAAAATATACATAGTAAATATTTGTTGACAAGCACAACAACAACAACAACAACATAGTAGCTTGTCG
>JBAMBR010003734.1:0-30225 GCA_037044475.1 Zaprionus obscuricornis
TGTACACTGGTGGCAATCGCTTTCTGGAAAATAGAATTGATTTAGATTAAGTAATTTAACGTTGTTTTTCTTCTTGCTGAAAGACTATATTGCGTTTTCTTTACAATTTAAAATACATCTAGCAGTTTTCCATCTGCGAACTTTCATTTGCATATACAGTTTTGTGAACTACGTATTCATCTATGAAGCAGCGGGGAGCTACACTACAAACGTTTAGTTAAATCATTTTTCTAAAGGTGGAAGTCCCATTTAACAGTTGAAACCACACACATATGTGAAAAACCATCGTCGATAGCCCGACACGAAATTAATCGAAAACGCTATGTTTATTAAAGTACGACGTTCCATTTACAAAATAAACTTCAAATGGACTCAAATATCGTAAAAAATACGAGATAAAAACACTAAATTTTCATGTTAAATAGTAATATGATGCAGCTGATTTTGACATTAATACCTAAGTATGTACCTTAAATTAATGAAAAGATAAATCTTTAAAATGCCTTATATAATATCTGCTTGTCAATTTCTAATCTGAATTTCAACTAGAAATTCAAGTATTGCGTTAATTACCAAGCTACTTAAACGTAAGCAAGTATGTAAAAATTATAAAAGTATACCATTTATGTTTTGCCTCATTTATTCATCGTTATCAGCGTGGCAACCATTGTGTACTAAGAAACATATACATACATATATTTATACAATTTATAATTGAAATGTTTGAGCAATTATGTATGAATAAAGAAAAACTAAATACAATTTTGCCAAAAATGCTTTTCACCATTAACAAGCTATATATGTTATTAGGTGTAAAACATATATTATTCCATTATAATAACATACTGATGATAAAGAAATTGAAAAGATTTAAAGTAAATTTGTTAGAGAATTGTAAGAATTATATAAGTATGCCAAGAATGCGTTTTTCGTTTTTTTTTTGTTTTGTCAGTTAAATATTGTGAAACAATTAAATATCTGCGTTTAAACTATCTTGCAGCATTCAATATATTTGGCAGCCTATTTTAATTTAAGTGATTTTTTTGCTTTCGCTGTCAAATATAATAATTTCCTATGTAGTTAAGAATGCTGCCCATGTGAAATAATGATAAATTTTCTTTTAATTTTAACCTAATATTTTAGCGTACTTTATATAATTGATAACCATTTTTAAAAGATTTCTTTTTATTTAAGCTTAGTGGTATTTTAACAATCAGCTTTTATTCTTATTTAACGATTATTTCTAATACTTATTATAAGTACTCGGTTGCTTTGTATTATTATTATTAATTTCCATATTTTTTTTATTACGTGTAAGCATTAAACATGTTTTTTTTAAAGAGAATTGAATGTGTATACACTTATGTATAGTCCTAAATATATGGGGAATACAAGAAAGTATGTATGTATGAAATTGGGTTTAGCTTTTGTTTTTTCTTATTTTTTCATTGTAAATAATCCTACTTAAATCTAGATTTATATATATATATATATATATATGTATATATCCAATCTATCCATTTATATATATATATATATATATATATATATATATATATATATATAATCATGTAAAGATGGGTACCGTGACATCGTACCTATTATCATATGAATTAAAATGTTTAATACCCTTAAATGATACTTTTTCTCTGTCAATCATGATATAAAAAACAATTATATACAATTGATATTGGTTCTATCAAAACTGTATATTGGCAAGCTGTCGAAAACTGCATATCTTATAAGAAGAAACTGGACAAACGAAATACGCTAAAATGGGTGGAGATGTAATGGGGGTATTGCCTCAGAATTCGTTTGGGTGGCATGGCGTCTTAAAAAATTGCTTAATAACTGTTGTTCTAACTCAAAGGTTGATGAGTACTTTGATGGGTCTTGTTGAATCAATGTTGTAATGGAAGATGGTGATGTTTTACGATCAATGCTGGCTGCTTGCTATTGTGGATGTTGTTGGATAATCTGTTGCTGTTGTTGCTGCTGCTGTTGTTGTTGTTGCTGCAAATGTTGTGGTAAAACGTTACTAGCCTGATTAGGAGGAGGTAAGGACATGGCCTGGGATGGTGGTGCAACAAGCTGTGCAGGTTGATTGTGATAACTATTCCCAATGGCGCTAACAGACGGTTGTGGCTGCTGGATCATATGATGTTGGACACTTAATTTGGGACCATCTTCCGCTTTTTCTTCTTCACGACGCTTTAGGCAAGCAGCCTTAGGATTTAGATTACGTTCCCGTACCTGTTGCTCCAATGTCATAATTACCTCCACAGCCATATTAAGGATACCTAACTTAGTTTGAGGTTTATCGGATTTCAGGTGTGTCATACACATACGGCCCAGTTCCTTCAAAGCCTCATTAATATCACGTATACGAATGCGTTCTCGAGCATTATTTGCTTGTCGCCGTTCCTTTTCGCGAATAGCCTTGACTGCTGGCTCAGCATCATCATCATCGTCTGCCGAGGAACAATACCGACGTGGTCTCTTTGAACTTTTTGCACCCTGAGCAAGCTGCTGCAATTGAGATGTATTTGTTGGTTCAACAGAGCTCGTAGGTTTCGTATCAGAAATTTCCAAGTTCAATAAGTTTGATGTGGTGGATACGCCAACATGCGTAACATTACTAATTCCACTTTGTTGCTCCTTACGTTTTTTAGTCTGTTTTGTTATTGCGGATGTAGCTATTGACGTTGATGCATTTCGCTCAATTTTAATATTTGCCAAACCACTACCAACGGATTGTACTGCAGGTACACCTGCACTAGATGCTCCCAATGAGAGAACATCATGCGCAAGTGTACTCGACACATTAGGCACAAGTGCACCGTTACCGGTGGAGCTACCGCCAATAAGATGAGACGATGGTGAATTGGCCACAAAAGAAGATAATGTTTCAGTATTATCTAAAGAATTTAAAGATGAGTTAACATTTGATAAGATCTCTGGCTCACAATGGTTTCTTAAAACATTAAGTGCATCATCTAAACGTTCCTCCATGCGTGTCCCTTGAAACACCGATGCCATGGTATGTAGATTAGATACTGGCACCATATCGCTAGGATAACTTGAGCTCGCCCCACTATTTAAAACAGTATGATTCCATCCTGAATTGCTTGAAATAGCTGTTTCTCCAACACCAGACTGCGTTAATGGCGGAGGTGAATTTACAGGCGTTGATGGGTTTGAACTGAAGCTACTAATACTTTGATCAGCCGCCGCAGCTGACATATAGATGTGCTGACGCAATGATGTTGCCGAAGAATTTCCAGATCCAGTGACCTTCGCATTTGGTCCTGTGTTTATTACACCAAAGGCATCTGCGCTCTGCACCGCTGGACTAATTTGTTGATTGTGATGGGAATGTGCATGAGGTAGTGGGGTATGATTAAGGGAATGATGAGCAAGTTGGCCAGCGGAAGATAGGGAATTGTGTTGAGCTTGTACGGCTGTTTGATTATTTTGTGGTGAATTATATACAGTTGGGGACAGCACTGACGGTGCCGGACCTCCAATGTTTGGTAAACCACCAGAACCGCCACGAAAAGAGCTCATTGGTGGTAAGGATGTCGACACCGGACTATGGATACCGATGTGTCCACTTTCAGCGCTCATTTGTAGCCCAATACTCGTACCACTTGTTAATCCATCATTATTAAGTACTTGTTGATGATCCAAAGCTTGCGAAGAGTTATTTTGATAAGAGGATTGACTAATATAGTTGGGACCATTATGTATCTGAGATTGATACCATCCACCAGCGTTACTGGTTGCCCCGGAATCAAAATACTGGTCAACCGTGGGTACTGTAGCAAACCTATTATGGCTTCCATTACCATCGTGAATGGAATTAAAATCGTTTGGATACATTCCATTTTCGACAGCAAGTCCTCCATATGGTGAGTGATAGCCACTTCCACGTTCAGTTGCACTTCCTGTGGGTTGTTTATTTGCTATTTTGTTAAAACAGTTTTGAAACACTTCATATAAGTGCATCGGTTCATCATCGCTGGTCGCCATTTTTTATGGACGGTTAATTAATATAAACTCTGAAAGTAGTTAATAAAAAAAGGAACAAATCAAGTTAGTAAATTTATAAAATGTCCTTTTTTATGAACATAATTTGATTATATATATATACTATATTTATTAAAAAACTTGATCTGCTTAAAGTATAAACTAATAACCTAATCGTACGATCAAAGAAAATATAGACAGAGGATGACGGATACGATATTATTAACAAGACTATTGTGGCGGAAAGTTGGGACACTATGTTAACTCTGACCACCTGACAGATAAACGACTTCTAAGTATGCTATTGATTTTTAAAATTGACTAAATTTATCGTTTACGTAAACAAATCACCTGATATTAATCAGACGTCGCCTTAAGTTATATGTTATTAATTTAAATTTAAAATGTAACTGCTATCTTCCTAGTAAAACTAATGTATACTTTTGGACTCAAAATTACATATAAAACTTTTGTTTTGATTTTATTTAATTAGAATTTCAAGTAAATATGGAAAGTTTATGTGAAACTCACTTGACATATATACTCTTCTGAGCCACGCCACCCAACTAAAGTATTTATTATTCGTTTCATTTGAGATAATTGAAAGCGATGATTTTATAACTACATATTTTAATATTTATGATATTGTCAAGCTATATGTTAAATATCATTGTCAAGCAATATATCCATATATATATCCATTATTTTAATTTCATTTATATGTGACATTCGTAATACACTCCAACGGGTCGCTTATCTAAAAACAGACTGAAGATTTACATCTGATCTGATTTACATCTCTACACGTAAAATACAAATTTACAAACAATATTGTAGCCACCAATCAGTCAAAAATTGACTTTTTGTTTGAAAAAGTTATTGTTTAAGCCATACGTTAGATGGTTAAGCCAATAGCAAAATAATTCATAAAATGAGAATAAAACTGTACAATAATAAGAGTTGCAAAAATCCAAAATAAAATCAAATTAATACAAGCATGAAATATCTGGCTCTTATAGATTTACGTTTGCTAAACTCATTATATCCTTACTACCACCGAGAATAAAAACACCATATGCAATATGTTACCACTTGTATGTTATAACGCTTGACATTACTTTGATGGTATATTTTTAAAATTTTGAGTGCATACGTATATTTATGTGTTTGTGTACATAAATTGATTTAATATGAGTTGAAAGAGACGTTGAAAGTTATAAAATTAATTAATTTTTTTTTACTTCTATAGTTTTCAAAAAACTGAAATTTACATTTTGATATATAAATACGATCTAAGTACAAGAACTGTAACTTACCTAAGTACAAAAAATGTATCTTACAATTAAATGCATTTGTCAGATTCATTCTTATAACAAGATACACTACCTAATTGTACGTCAATGGTGGAGTTTATATATATATATACGACTTTCTTAAAGAACCTAGAAAAGAAACTCCGATGATATTAATTATGTGGTAATACGAATGTATTGGCCCACAATTGAGAACATATAAATGCAAGAACGTGTATTTTCACTTATGCATGTAGGATACATACAAACATTTGTATATATAAACAAAACATAAACACGCAAATAAAATCATTAGAATTAAAATAATTTTAATGTAATTAAGCAAGAGACTTAACACATGTATAACAAGAAGCACATTTAAATTGGTAATTAAATTGTAGTTCATTTCGAAATTATTTGTATATTTGTATTATTTACTTATGCATGCTGTTTAAATATTTTTTTCCGAAACTAAATATGTTAACGTACTTTGTTTATTTTTAGTATTAAATAAATATAATTTTCTTTATTTGTATGCTGGCAATTTCGCTAAATTTGTTATTTTATTGCATACATTACTATATATATATATATACATATAAAGATGAATGATTCTTAAGATACACTATTTCTTCCAGAGATTTACTCACTTGCACAAATGACAATTTTTTGTGTTGTAATTTTAATTGTTGAAACTGCAGATACAATAATATTTCTTATAAAATCGCGAGTCTTATTTATTTTATAATATAAGGTGTGGACCGGATTTGTATTTCTTTTGACCACGAATCACTTAACTTTTATACATACATACATGTATGTTATAATGTGTGTATGTTATGAATTACACAAAACTTCCACAGCAACGGCTAATGGTTAGTTTGCGTACTTTTTTTTTAGTTTACACATGGCACAAGACAATTGGAGGCCTTTTTTGGAATTATTTTCACTGTTTATTTAATGTTTCTGCTTAAATTTACAACTTTCATATCTAGTATTCTGCTGGCTTTGTTCGTGTAGCCATCGTGAACGCCATCTTTGTTCTCTTCGTGCGTCATCCTCAGCGTTGTGTTTAATAATAAATTTCGATAGCACCTAAATTTCGATTAGTTTCATCATTATCAAAACGGAAATTAAAGGTATGCCACATTATAATTTTTTTTTAAACATAATTTAATATATGTAAATAAAGGTTAACAGTGCATTAACTTACTTTGCACTTCTTCGATTCAGTCAATCGAAGCGCAATTCACATAATCTATGATCTTAAAACTATATTTGAATTCTTAATTCAGATTTGTTTGCGCTTATATTGAATATTTGCTAATAACGGACATATATAGACACAAGGTTAAGCGTGTGGTTTTTATGACATTATATTGGCACTATGACAAGAAGTCATTAAATATAATACAATCCAAAGTGTATACACTTTTGCTTACTAAGCGGCAAATTGATACTTTTTCTAAGTTTCTGTGTCCAATCATAAGTTTTCTTTTATTATTAAGATATTTTTAGTAACACGGCTGATTAACATATTTATAAAAACTAATTATAAGATTCCGAATTTTAGTATGTTATAGATATCATTTACAGTATAATTCGCTTAACTTAATATAATTTAACCATCTTACCGATGCAGTTTAATATTCTTGTTTTTATTGTATTTATTGTTTCCCATGCAAATAAAATATATTTCACTTTTCGTTTTTTTCCATTGTTCCAGAATCAAGAAATCGAATGCTTATATTTTATTGGAAATGCGTACAGGTTGATTATCTAAATTTTTTTTTATTACGTCTGGCAACTTTGGTGAATGTTCGCGGCATTTTTTGGTAAAATTGATTGAGAATTCAATGGAGGATTTTGAAAAAATAGAAAAAATAGGGGAAGGCACCTATGGTGTAGTTTACAAAGGTCGCAATCGGTTAACTGGCCAAATTGTTGCCATGAAAAAAATTCGCTTGGAGGCAGATGACGAAGGTGTCCCATCTACTACAATTAGGTATTTAGAAGGATACATTGTGTTGTATTTAATTATTTTTTTTTGCTCATGGAGTGTTGTTTACATGTATATTTTTTATTGTAGAGAAATTTCACTATTAAAAGAATTGAAACATCCTAATATTGTGTGCTTAGAAGATGTTTTAATGGAGGAAAGTCGTATTTATTTAATCTTTGAGTTTTTATCAATGGATCTAAAGAAGTATATGGATTCCTTACCACCTGAAAAATATCTTGATTCTCAATTAGTAAGAAGTTACCTATACCAAATAACAAATGCTATTTTATTTTGTCATCGTCGCCGAGTACTTCATCGCGATTTAAAGCCCCAAAATCTTCTTATTGATAAGAATGGAATAATTAAAGTTGCAGACTTTGGACTTGGAAGATCCTTTGGTATACCCGTACGCATATATACCCATGAAATTGTCACATTGTGGTATAGGGCTCCCGAAGTATTATTAGGTTCTCCAAGATACTCTTGTCCCGTTGATATTTGGTCAATTGGATGTATATTTGCTGAAATGGCTACACGAAAACCATTATTTCAAGGCGATTCCGAAATAGATCAATTATTTCGAATGTTCAGGTAAACATAAACATAAAAACTTAACGAAATTCCGATTATAATCAAATCGGTCGAAACAAGATTAACTATATAACCATGACTTGAAAGTATGGATCACATTAATAATTGCAGTCTATATAATTACTATAATCGTATTTTACAGAATTCTTAAAACACCAACTGAAGATATATGGCCGGGAGTAACTTCTCTTCCTGATTATAAAAATACATTCCCTTGTTGGTCAACAAACCAATTAACCAACCAGTTAAAAAATCTTGATGCAAATGGCGTGGATCTTATTCAGAAGATGCTCATTTATGACCCAGTACATCGTATTTCTGCCAAGGATATCTTGGATCATGAATACTTTAATGGTTTTAAATTCGACGTAACTGTCTTAGGATAAGATTTTTTTTATGTATTAATTGCAATGAAAAGATTTAAATTAAAAGTTAAATACAATATTAAATATAAACTGTATATTGTAGGAATTATTAACTAAATTACTTCGGTAGCAGTTAGACAAATCTCTAATATGTAGTTTACACTACTTTTCCTCAAACCTTTAAGTAAATTTGAAGTCTACAAATTTTAACTTTTTTTTTTGAAAATATTGACATCTATATAACTATTGCAAACGATATGATATGATACCCAGGCAGATAGATAAGCTGCAAAGCCTCTCTTGCTCAATATATTAAATTAATTCTTTTCGATAAATACAAACTTTTTTGTTGTTTTAATAGTTGTATTCAATTTATTTCACATCAGTATTGGACCTCAAAGTGACAGTTTTTTTTATTACATTATTTAAGTTTATTTTTCATAATGTTTTAAACATTTATTTTTTTTATTTTTCGTTAATTCATTTTCGTTTTAACAAGTTCTGAGAATTTCCCATTAAATTGTTTGTTTTTGTCGATATGCCATCGTAAAAACGTGGAAATAATTGAATTGCAAAGTATACAGAAAAAAGATACATGGATATAACAATAGTAAGAAATAGATCAAATATCGCCGGCTTAACTCTATATACATTCAACTTTGGATCTATGCCGTTATAGAACATAAAGTCGGGATCGCGTCCATCGGGTTTGTCATAAAATATTTTAACATTTTTCAAGTACTTTTCAAATCCGTCCTTTAAATCATTATTCTGCAAAATCGATTTGACGCTCAAGTATGGCACGATATTATTTTCCGTAATTTCCTGCAATCAAGTATAACAAAATCAAATTAATGTTATGTGAATAATTATATGAATAAAGTTATTTTTATACCCTTGCAGAGGGTATATTAATTTTTTAACGAGGAGTTTGTAATGCCCCTAAGGAGGCGTGGTAGACCCAATAAATCTATTGCTTTTCTAGAATTGTCTGACGTAATCTATTTTTTTCGTTGGAAAGTTTGGTATTTATAACATAAATTCACTCAGAACAGTTTAAAGTACAAGTAATATTTTTGTTGTTTAAAGTTGTTGTTTTTAAAGTTAATTTAGGCAAAATCATGGAGTTAAGCCGTGAACATTTTCGTGCAATAGTTTTCCACACTTTTCAACCTGGAATGCTTCGTCCAAAAACAGCTGTTGTTCCAGCAATTGTCGATGCAGTGCTCCCAACGATTAAGCAAGATCAACAAGTTACATGCCATGGGATTCAGGCATCCTTGAGCATAAGTTTAGCTTAGTCGTAAAAAAACGTGTATTAAATATCTGGGAGAATATTTACAGAAATAATAAAAGCGTTTTCAACCACCAGTTTTTTCATTGTTAGGTCAGAAATATAGAAGGCAACCCAAGTAGCTGCCATCACTTAAAAATTTGAGTGTGTCTGAAAAATTTTCTTCTAAGACTGAATGAGTATGACATCTTCGGCACGCCGAAGATAATTTTTTTTTCTTGTTTAGCTTACAACATGTCCTTCAAAAACATCAGCTAGTGGATCCATTTTATAAATATAGGTAGCCAGTGATTCTGCAATGATTTTTACTGCAGTAGCCGCTTGTGATATTAGATGCTGCTTATCTTCCTGGAAAATGGTTGTTCGCAAAGGACTTGTAGGACTCTTTACCGAAGATAATGTAAATGCAGGATATCGCTTCATACAAAACCGTTCATGCTCCCAAGATAGTTTTGAATCGGCTAAATTAATTTTTTTATGAACTCCCTCAACAGTTAGATTAATGGCGTGACGACTAGCAACTAATTTCAGTAACTTGAAGAAATTGCTTATGGATGTTTTTTCTTTTGGAGGTTTTGAAACATGCATATATAAAACATTTGGTTGATAGCTTTCGAAACTTTGGGTGATAGTATCCAGGCATAACACTAGCTCCACATTCTGTAAATAGCTTAAAATATAAATTGTAATAATAAACATATTTCTACAAATTGTAATAACCTGTATATGTATATTGTCATCAATTTCGAGCCATTTCTTAGTTCCCTGGAAATTAAGTAACAACCCTGAATCCGAAAGTAGGAATCCAAGGCGATATTTAGGTGATGTAACAATCATCGAATGCAGTTTGCTAAATATTTCAATCAGAGTCATTAATACAGCTGCATCGATATTATACGGATACTCCTAAATTTATAAATAAAAAGAGGTTTAGGTTTACTAGCTAGTTGGTATATATTATTGACCAAATATATACTTTAACGTGTCAATTCATTATTCTAATACGACTTTGGCATTTACATTTACTTACATTTACAATTCCAAAAGTCTTTAAAGTCGCTGTTATTAAAATAAGTGGTAAGACGTTATTATCGTCATTAGTATCCATGTGCTTTAAACCAAATTGATTTGGCACAAATTCTCCTTGAATGATTGATATTTTACTGTTCTTATTTGCCGCACCATTTTGACCATCAACAGCGACATGGTAACCATTTGCTGACACTAATAATGCCATTTGACCAAGTGCAGTTTTATTTCCAGCATCATTGCTGATACCAGTGTGAGTTACATCATTTATAATATATTCCAGGTTTGTGTTAAAAGGAGCAAAATAAACTGGCACTAATGTAGACTGTGTCAACATTTGCTGTTCCAACATTAGTGCGTGTTCCCTTAGTTCACCATTTAAGGATGACACATCTTTTGGCAACATGACAATAAGGCCACCGGCCTTTTGTCGAATTTTGTTCAAGTCATTTATGGAAATATCAAGAAGCCTAGAAAATAAAATTTGGACAGTTTTGTATTTAATTGTCAAAATAAAGACATAATATAAAACCTTTTATTTTTAGATTTTCTTTTGCAAATTTATAAAAAGGCTTTTCAGAGTCACATTTTTTCTGATGGCATATTAAGAAATTTTTAATAAAATCATTACAGTGCCAAGAGTGTCGTGCGAATGTCGCGGTCTTGCCTAAGAACCTTCGAATTGCAGGTAAAACTATTGTAAGTGCATTTAATATAATCAAATTGTTCGTTTGTTAAAATAAATACACTAGGTATATTCCAAATGGACAATGTATTAGTTAATAGGAGCTAAAACGTAAAATTGAATGTAATCCTCACTTTTGTCTAGATTATTTGCCGATTAGTAAGCTACAAGCTTTGGGGGACTAATGCTTACATGTAGCAACAATATTAACAGATATACCAAACTCAAGACGGTATCTACATGTACTAAAATCCAACTCAACTAACACGTGTACATATGCCATACCGACCGTTTTCTGCGTACACCTTTCTTTAACTTACATATAATAGATATTATATCCTTTTTAGTGACTTGTGGGGTATCCCCCTATATATAGTTTCATTGTTTCCTCTGATATAATTTTGCCCCAATGCTCCACTATTACCACCTTGAGCTTTTTCATTGAAGTAATTGTATGTTTCCGGATTTTTCTTTGGAGAAGATCCCATAAATGCCCAATAGGATTGAAATCTGGAGTCTGAGGCGGTGTTCGCAGGCGATTTTTAACATTATAGAGCAGCCAAAGCCATTATGTACCGTATGCTTTGGATCGTTGGACCGCTGGGACCAAAATTCACGTTTTAAGGCCAGATTTTTCGGCACTATCCATTAAATTTCCAATTTCCAAAATGCTTATATAAATACCTTGCTTCATAACTGATTCAATAAAAAACAAGTAAGAAAGTTATAGTCGAGTGTGCTCGACTATATAATACTCGGTGCCCAAAGTTATATTATATATTTATTTTGCTCGTGCTGCGCACTCGCCAATTTTAAGTTAATATAAAAAAAAAATTAAAAAAAAAAAAATTAAAAAAAAAAAAAATTAAAAAAAAAAATCGTCTCGGGAATCGAACCGCGGACCTCATGCACGCGAGTTCAACCCTCTAACCACTGAGCCACGCTCTTCACAAGTGTGAGAAACACTGAGTAAATGTTGCCGTCTTATGGGGTGAGAACAGCAAGCAAGCGTACGCCTCTCAACTTTTGAAATTTGAAATGTGAATAACTTCCATGTTTATTATCCGATCTGTACCATATTCTAACTTTGTGCCAAAATTCAGTGCTGTAGCTTGACTGGGTGTGGGTGAAGTGGTGTGTTCAAAATGGTTTTCATCGGTTTGTGGAGGCGGAGGGGGGCGTGGCAAAAATCCAAAATAAACTTGATCTGCCTGCAAACACTACAAACACTATGCAAAAAAAATGAAGTCTCTATCTCTTATAGTCTCCGAGATCTGTGTGTTCATACGGACGTACAGACGGACATGCTCCAATCGACTCGGCTGTTGATCCTGAGTCAGAATATATATACTTTATGGGGTCGGCCACGCCTCCTTATGGGTGTTACATACATTTGCTCTTGTCACTAACCCAATATACTCTTGGTTCCCATAGGGCACCGAGTATAATTATGTTTACCACGCCACTTGTTGCCATACACACCCACATTATTATGCCACTTCAACCGTGCTTAACAATGCCAACTACATCCAGTCTGAGGATAGATCATGATTCCAGAAGTCTGGACTTTAAAATAAGCTTATTTGCAACAGATAGACGCTTTTGCCTATTGACTTCGGAAATCAGAGGTTTTTTACGAGCGACTCTGCTATGGTACCCAGCCTTTTTTATGACACGGCGGAGTGTATCCATCGAAACCGTTTTGGAAAAACTATCTTCTGGGTTTGGAGCTGTTCTTCATGGACTGTCATCCTGGAATTACGCCGAATAGACTTTATAACAGCGCTTTGTTCGAGCTCCGTTAGTAATGATTCTGGCGATAAAATTATAGTGATTTATTATTTTCTCTGTATCCATTGAAAATGGGTAAAAAATTGTATATTAATTTTGTGCAAATGTCCGTAACAGGCAGAAGGAGGCGTGGCAGACCCCACACAGTATATATATTCTTGCTCAGGTCCGTCTGTCTGTTTTAACGCAAAAAACTTCTAAACTATAAGAGCTAGATAAACCAAATTTAGTATGTAGGCTCCTGTATTGCATACCATGAGTTTATTTCAAACTTTGGATGCCACGCCCCGTTCGACCACAACACGCCCAAACCGTTTGACGATTCTAATATCTCAGCTTCTATAAACACTTGCAATTTTCAAGGGGATATTTAAGCATTAATATAAAACAGTCCTGAAGGTTGATTAAGAAACAAAAAAGTTATTAAAGAATTCATTTTCGCGGTTAAATCAGTTGGGCGTCAGCTGAGCTGTAGCTGTCAACGCAATGCTTTCATATATGTACATATGTGTAAAAGCACACACACATACAAACGCACGGAAGAGCAGGTCAGTTGAGTCAGCGAGTCGAGTGAGAGCGAGAGAGCGCGTAGCGCTAGCTGTTTCATAAGAATTTTTTTCCGTACATAACATAAGTACTTTTATATTTTATTCAAGGGTGCAGGGTATTTTACTATATATATATATATGTATGTATGTATGTATGTATTTGCATGTGTCGTGTAACGAACATATGCATACATATTTCGTACTTGGATCTTACTGAACTCGGTATTTATATGAGCCGGCGAATTGAAGGACATAAACAAATTTTACCTACATATGTATTTACTATGATTTACAATCAGTGCGTTTATAAGATAATCTAATAATTTAAAGCTCATTGTTTTTAGGCTAGATAAAGACATACATACATACATACATAATAAAAAAATCTCGGTCGACATGCTTTAACATATTAAACCCATTTTATAATTGTTCATATTTAATTAACCCTGCTTTGACTTTTTATACCTGGGTGCGAAATTAGGCATGAAGATGCATAAATTTGTAAATCATTTTACATAATAACATATGAAAATTAAGCACTAATACAACAATACAAAACAAAGTAAAAGCGTTTTAATTTCACCTTTTAAACAAATAATAGAAGGAAATTAACTTTTAATTGGATTTAGAGAAGTCTTACCTTGCAATCACACAATGCCGGCCAGTGTTCCAGGTATGCAGGGACTTGGCTTCGAGTGAAATTGCAGATGTCCGGCTACCTATATTACATATAAAGTAAAATGTATATGATATGATTGATTAAAACTGTACAAAATGCATTCTTATATACCAAAGTGTTCGCCGTTTACATCAAATTTAGTCATAGACTTAACTTGAAATTCACTTGCCATGCTTGGCGAACAAAGAATTAAAATTGGCAAAGCGACAAGAAGACAATACGGTAGTCCACCCCGAAAAATGTCAGCGAAATAGTCAACTTCATTCATTATTTATTATATTTTCTAATGTTAAATTACTACTAAAAAAAACCAATTTTTACTAAATTAATTAATATTGATTCGATTAATACATGTGATTCTTGGGGATGACAAATATATCGATAATACTTTGATAACAACAAGAAAGCAATTTATGTTACAAATATCGGTAACGTTTTAAATAAAGACTCATGCAAATACCCTGTAAAAAATTATATATGGTATAATATAAAATATAATTATAATTTAAGTAGACTTAGACACAGCAGATCGTTTTTATACAACTTTATATTTATATATATTCTCTTATGTATTACACATATTATAACAGTATACAAATGTGATTAGCAAATTACTAATTTATATTAATTTCATATATGTACATGTGTACATATGTACATATGTATGTATATATGTACATACATATGTAGCTGAATTTACGTTGAACATGCTATGTTTAAAATATTAAAAAGAAATCTTTTAGAATACATACATTAGATTATTAGATCTAATGTGCAGAATTATAACTTCCGCAAGCTTTATTTAGCCGTTATTTGTCTTTTAAATAATGGTACATATGGTTGAATATATACATACATACATACATATATGGTTGAATATATATGCACATATGTACATCAAATCAAATCAAACCAAATGACCCCAAGGTAGGTTTGTCGTTTTAATCTTGAGTTCGGCTCACTCGAATGAATATTTTGAACTGATAACAAGCCAATCGCAGTTCTTCAAAGAAAAAAAATACGAATTGATTCTCTCTGACAGTTCTTCTCATTTACTGACATAATTCTTATTTATTATATGATTTAATAATTCAAATACAATATCTAACCAAAACGTTCTAGTGAACTTTTGAGAGTGTAAGTAATACATTCATGCATTCCTTATTTGTTATCTTAATACAGCTAGACGTATAGGCAAGGAAGATTTAGGTACATTAAAAGATTCATGTCCAGACATTTACACATACAATTATATGTATGTATGTACATACATATATTCATCGCGCTTTTAATACGTAGACACGCACACATGCAATGCGTATATAATCATACATAAAATCATACATACGTTTGTTGTTAGATCCCGGTATAGAAATTCAGCCATTTATAATCAAACCAAGAGAAATGAATAGTATAGTTTTATTATATTATATATATATATATATATATATATATTGTACAGTATTATATATTATTTTTAATTGGAACCCATACTAGTTTTTGCCTTAAAGCTTCCTGATTGGGTTAACAAGTAAGTAAACGGTCTTGATAGTCATGCCAGCTCAAATTGCATCACGTACGTGACATCCTCGGTCCATCATGGCATAAAAAAATATAAGCAACTCAGTAAGCCAAAAATTATATATTATTATTGTATATTTTCATTGTATTAGAAAAACATTCGGACTCTGAAATTCTATGACACATTGAACATTAGTTAAGCTACCATCGTCCATCGATACTCGGTTAAACATTGCTCGCCATAGACTTCGTCTGAATCAGGTTAATAACTCATGGAAAAAATATTCTAAAATGAATTTTGTTCACATAGGCAAACGCTGTTGCAAAAAGTGAAAACTCTAGTTTGTAATGCTAATATAAATATGTACGTCTTTTCTTGTTATAAACACATGATAAAATGTTATTATTTAATTACTTTCGATTTCTGCTGAACTTGCAAAAAGTTTTTTGTTTTTTTTCGTATACGCAACTTTTGTATTTGCACTTGTTATTTAAGTATTTTTACATTTCTCCTCACTTAATAAGATTAACGAAATACCTATTATCTTCTACAAATTATTTACAGCAGACAGAGACAAATAAAAAGTATCTGGGTCCAGATAATAGAACATGTTTGTGGATTTTATTGCTGGTCTGCTTGGAGGTATTTGAATAAATTGCTAACGTAATGAGCTATGCTAAATACTTGTAAAAAAATTTATTTTTAATGAATAATTTATTTTTAATGAAATATAATGTGTGTCTTGCATTTTGCAGGTGCGGCGGGAGTTCTTGTCGGTCACCCACTCGATACCGTTAAGGTGCACTTGCAAACGGACGATCCTCGAAATCCAAAATATAAAGGAATATTGCATTGCATGAAAACAATTTTGGTCACAGACAATGTTCGCGGATTATATCGTGGTATTAGTAGCCCTATGATGGGAATTGGTATAGTTAATGCCATTGTTTTTGGAGTTTATGGAAATATACAGCGGTTAGCGAATGATCCAAATGCTTTAATAACACACTTTTGGGCTGGATCTGCAGCTGGTATTGCGCAAAGTCTCATTTGTGCACCAATGGAATTAGCAAAAACGCGTTTACAATTGCTGAAACAAATTGATGCCAATGCAAAGTTCAAAGGAACAATTGACTGCCTTATATATATACAACGAACTGAAGGTTTCCGTGGTACTTTTAGAGGACTATCATCAACAATATTGCGAGATATACCAGGTATTGCATCGAAAATATATTTCTAATTAATTAGAAATTAATACAATATACTATATTTGCAAGGTTTTTCCAGTTATTTTGTATCTTATGAATATTTAATGCGACTTAAGGAGACACCCAGTGTGGCCTATACACTCTGGGCAGGAGGTTGCGCTGGATGTGCTTCTTGGTTAGCCTGCTATCCAATTGATGTCATTAAAACACATGTGCAAGCAGATTCACTTGGCAATAGTTCTAAATACAAAGGCTTCATCGATTGCGGAATAAAAAATTATAAAAAAGAAGGAGTTAAATTCTTCGTACGTGGATTGAATTCAACATTAGTACGAGCGTTTCCAATGAATGCTGCGTGTTTTTTTGTTGTCTCGTGGGTTTTCGATTTCTGCAAGAAAAATGGAATCGATTCACTTTCTTTTTCTAATAAAGCCATGAATCTTGATAATACGGATAACTGTATTGAAAGATATTCAGAAAATGAGTTAAAAACAGATGCAGACCTAGTACGCAAAATCATTTCAGATAACCAAATAGATCTACCAGAACCCTGTAAGTCGTCAAATAAAAACGTAAATGATAATTATTATCATCGTGAACCTCATTCACGAAAGTGATGCAATGTTCCAAGAAAAATATTAAAAATATGTTTTCAGGTAATAGAAAAACTTTGTACATAATCAGAATAAAAATTTTTCTATATTAACTTTGTTATTTTGTAACTGGAAATAAGTTTTACATTTTTTAGTTTATAATTATACATCTTAACATTTGATCATATAATCCATTAATTTTTTAAGTAATTATAGGTATTACATTATATGATGATTATTTATATATATATATATATATATATATATATATATATAGAGTAATAAGTGTATTTATAATGTACATTTAATTTTCATTGTCGTTTAAAGAAAAATTAATCCAATGTTATTTTTTTGTTTCTATTCCACCATTCCAAATGTTTTGCGATAGTATCTTAACAAAACAAAAACAATTTAGATGAAGGTGTGAAACAAGTAATTATTGTGTGATTCTTTAATTGTGAGCTACGATTAGGATTGACTTTATATTCATTTCAAAGAGTTGTAACGTTCACTATATTTGGAAAATCGCTCGTTCTTACTTGGTTAGTAATCATAAAGTAAAAAAAGTATACATGTACTTTAATTTTGTTTGTAAATATAAAAGATTATGTGTATGTATATATGTACATAAAGTAAACTCATTATATTATGTATGTAAATCCCAAAGAAATAGAAGGAAAATACAAAATGTCTTTATTGTTTATCATTGACATGATATAAAGTTAGTAGGCGTAAACATAATCAACTACACATTAAATCGCATGTTAATATTTTGAGTAGTATACAGGAATGCGAGTCAATATCTTATATTCAGATGTTCAAACACAGATTTGCCTAATGCAAAACATTCACGTTTTAAAAATCTGAAATCCGTGTACATGAATATACTAAGTTAAAAATATAACAGTGTAAAATGTGTATTTTACAATCAATTAATTCAGGTGCTATAAAAAAAATAATAACAATGTGCACGTTCGTATACACATACTCATACATTTCTACGTTTGCTGGTAAACTACACATCTTTACGATTTACTTATATACATACACTAGAAAAATACCAATTATCCTTGCAGAATATATTCAATGTATATTTTTCGATCTTTGTGATATTTATTGCAGAATTATTGAACGTTAAGCTGTACATAAAAATGAAATGAGTGAAAATATTTCTACTTATATGGTGGTACTCGTTTCTTTGTGAGATGTATAACTACAATATCCACTCTGATATTGGTTTTTGAGCTCTTATGGTTTCAGAAATTTGCAAATAAATACTGCTAGACAAAATAAGCCGTGTAAAACTAAAAGATTCGTTAAAAATTTTCAAATATTATTTTGTGTGCTGGGTACATTATGGTAAATTCCTTTTCACTAGAAATTATTAATGCGTGGATACTTACACGTATATACGTCTGTATGTATGTATGTTCGAACGATACGGATTGAGCTACTACAACACGCAGCTGCTATAGAAATAATTGATTTGAAATTGTGCCCGTATGAAAAACTTATGGTCTAGACTTTTTACTTCTTTAAAGCGCAAAAAGTAATCTGCCTGAAAATAAACATGAATGTTATAAGACGTGCAAATCAGATTCCTGTGCGTATTAACGAATTTTTTTTCAATATGCAAGCAAATCTGGCTACTGAATAACTCAAAATTAGTAGCTTTGTCTATACATTATGCATATATCTTGAAAAAATATGGCAAACTAGTATGTTGAAATAAGGTGCTCTCGACTATAGATATCTCCTTTATTGTTACGTCAGTCATTCAAAATAACGTGCCAATATTTTTGTTCGACTAGTATTTACTCCATTTTACTAGTCACTCTTATGAAATTTTTCTGAAAACTTATTTTGATAAATCTTTGTACCCATAGGGTACAATGGGTATAATGACTTTATGAGATAACGAAATGTATGTAAAACGACGTGATACATATACTTGATCAGTCGATATAGATTTTGGAAACAATAAGATATACTTCAGCGCAATTTTAAAGACAGGTGTCTGAATCACTAAAAATATGGACAATTTCAATGTTGCAATTTTCTTTGTTACAGCATAAGGGCACAGGGTTTCTTACAGTCGAGTACATTCAACTGTAAATTTTTTAAGTGGTTTAAACCTCAATCCGTACACTGTTCACGCGTAGAAAGGATCTTCATATGTGGACTTACTGTGATCTGTGAAACCAACTAAAATAGATACAATATTGAAAAGATTAAAAAAAAATTGTATACAATCCTTACAAATAAATAAATACAGGTGCAACCTATTTGCTTGAGAAATAAAATTATAAGGTATATCAAAGTCCCCATTGGCTTATAGTGCATATGCGCAATATGAATCCTTTTAAGCCGTATCGTCTAATTACCCTAGAAACGTATAATTAATTAGGTATCAATGTCTACAGGAAACTAAACAATGTTTGGTTTCTTGGAAGCATCAGCAGGAAAATGCCACGCTTGGGAACATAAAATATTCCACAAACGTTACAGCCGAAGATCGTATGAAGCAATCTCAGTGAGGAAAACTCCTTATTTATTGGAATATCCTGGTGTAAAGAGTCAAAACTAAAAAAAAGGGTAGGACCCATGGTAGGATTCCGATTTGAACAAATAAATAAAATAATCAACCTTTAAATAATAATCTTAAATAAAATGAAATGCTCTATAAAGTGGCGTAACGGCGATTTTACTGTTATTTTGTAGTTGAAGGCTTAAAGTCCTGACATCAGTACCTTGGCATATCTTTTAAGAATGTTAAAATCTATTTTTTAAAAAATTTTTTGAAGTGAAGTTATAGCGACAAATTTCCAAGAAACTTCAAACTTCATCCTGCAAGAAAGGAGGTAACAGGAAGGGGTAAGTATGGATGAAAAATGTAATACCGTAATAGAAATCGGGGATATTAAATTAAATACTAAATTTCTGAATCAAAATTATTAGTCTTTAACTCATTTTCTTCGAATATTTAGAAATATTTTAAAATGTGCTATTTGTGACCAAGCAAAATTATACCATTTCCAAGGAAAATGAAGTTTTAAACCAAACTAAAAATGATATCTGTAAAATTTTTGGTTGTACAACATCTAGAAGTTAACAGAATGTTTGAAATTTTAATTTTGAAAATACGATTTAAAATACCGTCAAAATCAAGCTTTAAAAATACAATTTCGATTTATGCTATTTGTGTGTCCAAATCTGTATATAGAAATAATAACTGAAAAATTTATTAATATTTTTCATTTTATTTTTAGTTTTTATTTACTGTAGTGAAAAATGGACGAAGCCGACAAATCGCAACAAAATATGATATCAAATTTACCACTCTTATTTGCAAATGGGTATCCAACATCTTTAGATAAAATTACCGAGTCCCAGCTAGAAAATTTTATACCATTTATGGTACAATGCTCTTTGGGACATATTAATTTACCAAAGAAAATAGACTGCAGTGAACCTGAATGGTGGCCAGAAAATGCTCCTTTTGGCATTCCGTTATACAAGCCCAAAAACTTTTACGGGGTAAGTAGCAGTTTATAATTATAACTCAATTCGAATCGTATACTAATGTTTTTTTTCTTACAGAATTGGATAGAAAAAATGAAAGAAATTGTAGTTATATGTTATCAATTTCATAAAAGCTTATTTCTATTACGGTTTTGTAATGATTTGGCTGCATACGAACATGCGAGTCTAAGATTTATCAATAACTATAACTCAACAACATCTCTATACGATAGACGTAATAATAAATTGCTAGTTACATTTCGTAATGAAAACATGGTGAGACATTAAATTTCTTATATTAAATTATATATATAATTATGAAGATCATAATACCATTACTAAATAGTCCCACACGATTCCTTTTCTCTACTATCTTTGCAAATATACATTCATTTCGTACTGAACTTTTGAAAGATTTAACAAGAACATTCTTTAATGTTTTAAAACGGATTCAGGCCTTGGCGCCCAGCAAGCTACTCTAAAATCAAATTGAGTGATTGACTCAAAAATCAACCAGCGAACGTTTTTGACCATTTTTGTTTTACGATTTTGAAGCTATATGTCTGAATTTCGGAACATATGTACATACAGATAGTGTTTCATACAGATAGTGCCAAAATAGGACATTAACGATTGATCAAAAAAGAAGTCTTTGCATAAAAACGGTTTTTGTTTAATGTTGTAACGGTTCGGCTCGTTAAAGATAACTTTTCTTTTTATATATATGATTTTAAATATATCCAAAAAGTCTACAAAATATACTTAATTACAATATATTTCATTCCAGTCTTATGACCGACAACAAAAAAATAGAAAATGCTTATTACTTCATAAGAGTAAAACCGATACTCATGGTGATGATTCACAACATATGATGGTCGAACCGCCACCATTCGATATTTATCTCTGCGATAACTGTGATGCTGAATTATACTCCAGGGAAGCTATATTGGTGAGTATACATTTTTAAAACAGATTCAACTAGGGAGTGTCTTGCCAAATAAGTGATAATAATATTCACATTATAATAAAGAAGTGCTAAATAAACAATTTCCGATTGTTTTAAGTTGTTTATTTAACTTATCATTCATGTAATCAATCCAGTTGATAAATGGCTTGTTTTCTTTTACAGGAGCATGAAAGAATATGCAATATAGAGGACGACGTTATATTATGCGACTCTCCGGAACCAGAAAGTAAACTAGAACCTAAAAACGAGGATTATGAATTACGGAGTGCATTCCTATTGAATTTTTGTCTTCAATCCAAACAATCTGATCATAATTTTTCAAAGAAAACACAAAGGACCCATTTTTGCAATGATGAATTAATAATGACGACATCAAATAGAAATAGACGTATACCAGCGCGAAGAAATCGAGCTGTGCCTTCACTAAATCGATGTTCATTTATACCGATATCATCACCAGCTGGGCAAAAATTACTTAAGACGGTAAAACAGACGATATCATTAGACTATGTTTTCGAAAGACAGGAGCGTTTAGAGCGTTTTTGTTATACACCTTTAGTACCAAAATCTAGTTGCAAGTTCAAAGCATTTGATAAGAAGATTACTCCAAGTAATATTCATATTACGTTTAAAAAATCGCATGATAACAGTTCGCACATATATGCATTTCCTCGTCGTCAATTTATGCAAAAAAGGGATACTACGCGCAATTTTCTTTTTCTTAACTCTCCTTTGATTAAGCAGTGCCGTCCAATTTCGGTTAGATTAAAAAAATTGACTGAAAATATAGGAGAACAACAGCCTGCAAATAACAATACAAGACTTAATATTAGATTAACTCGCGATACTTCACATAGTTCCCAATGGAGGATTTCACCTTCTAACGAAGTGGTTATAGACACAATTGATTTGTGCTCATCGGATGATGACGAACAATCGGATACGTATGCTATAATTTCATTATCGCATAAGAATGAAATAGCTTCGAGATCAGATAATCATCCAGTAGATAATGAATGTTCTAGCTTAATGCAAACAACAGATGATAATTCGCTTAAGCCTCTGCAACAATCTGTATACATTTTTTCCAATTATAAGACAAATTCTGTTCTTAATCGATTTAGTCTTAAACCTAAAACAAATAGCACAGATAAAGTATTGAATAGTATGACAAATACATTTTCACAGTCACATAATCAGGAAAATTGCAATCTGCCTAAAAAATTAGTTACTGCACCTAACTGGTGTGCACATCCAACAAATTCAGACAAAAAAGACATTAACCAAACCGAAAAAAGTATTTCAGTTGTGCAGCCATTTAATTCATCTGGACGAATTATTTCTATAGATTTAACTACTTAGATTTAAACATTAGTTATTAAGATGCCAATAAAATAATGTTATTTTATACAATAAAATTTTAAAATTACGTTCCTATGTATATCAATTTAAAGGGTACCAAATCTAAATTAACAACAACCGCAACTGTGCACCTAGATTCACTTAAAGTGGGTAGCTTTTCCATAAATGCTAGCTATCATAATTTGTTTTTTTGAAGACTGAAGCTCGCAAAAAGCATGTCAGTCCCAAAAAACTATAATCTATTTGATCAACATTAATAAATAAAATACTGCAATTATTTTGAATTTTTTATTATAAATTAAATTTTAAATTGAGTGACTTCTAGGAAATCAGCGGTATCCAAAGACGGTATTCTTGTTCTAAATTTAAGTAACCTCGAGGTTTTCTGGTGTTATTTCAAAACGAATGGTATAAATAAATTTAAATTAATGGTGTTCACCGATTTTAAACATTTTGTATGCTCAAAAAACTTACGTAGCACTACCGAGCAAATAAAAAAACTAAGTCAATTTTGTTATATAGCATAAAAGATTTAAGTCCCTCACATATGTACATATGTACATATACATATGTATATATTGCAAAAAAGTTGTGAAAAACATTTAAATGAAATTAATTTTGCCTTAGTAGTTGAATAATTAATCTATTGCCATATAAATCTAACCTTATTATTCTTATTCATGTAAAAATATTTCGGAAAAACAAAATTCTTGACAAGTCATTATCTTTTAGTCTTTTTTATTTCGATTGTTTCAAAAGCGACGCTATTAAACGGTCGATGATTTAAGTGTCAATCGGCGTGTCAGTACATATGTTTTTAATGAAAATTTAGCATCTTTAGTTTATATATATAATTTTAAAATGAACGTGTTAAAAGTACTTAAAAACAACTGGAAGAAGAGTGTTTTCGCAACATGTGTGGTGGGATATGGCATCTCCAGCATAAAATCAAATATAGAGTATGTTAATATAAATATTCCCAGATATACACCGTTGCTTTCATTAATTTTTCATTACAGAATCAAAAGATATATGAATGAAATTTCGACACAAGTTCTATTCGCTAATCAGAACATTGCCGAATCTGCTCCACAAAAGGTTCTTGTAATAATGAATCCTATTGCAAATAAGAAAAAAGCAGAAAACCTGGTGGGCATTTTATACAATATTATAAAAAAAAAACAATGTAATCAATTAGTGAAATTTTTTGTAGTTTAAAAAATATTGCGAACCAATACTTCATTTAGCTGGATATTCGGTGGAAATACTTCGCACGAATTATATTGGACACGCTAAAGCATATGTAGAAGATATAAATACGTTGCCAGATGTAATTGTTATAGCCGGTGGTGATGGCACAAAGTCCGAGGTTATTACAGGCTTATTGCGTAGGCGTGGAAATTTGTGCCCCATAAGTTGTATACCATTGGGTCGTAGTGAACAAACTGAATCGAAGTTCTTTACAAATCATGAATTGGAATACGTAATCAAATTGTGCAAATCTTTAATGCCATTATTGAAAAATCAACTTAAATATGAAAATGTCATCAAATATGATGTACTCAATACGGGAACTGACGGTGAATCCATAAGCAAGTTGAAACCAATTTTCGGTTCAAATGGTTTCTCATGGGGTCTGTTAAAAGATATTGAAACGTTAAGAGACAAATATTGGTATTTTGGGCCACTTAAGCATCACATTGCAGCACTACGAAAATCATTTTCTGGCAATTTAGATTGGACATTGGAGACAGATTATATATATACTCCTCCTTGCAGTGGTTGCAGTAATTGTTATATCGAGAAAGAAAGTGTTAGTGCCACTACTGGATTCTTCTTGAGTAAATTTATTAAACCACACAATGGGGGAATAAGCGACCAAAATGCAACAAAAGCAAAGCAAATAAAAAATGATAATTGCAATACAAATCATCATGGATCCATAAAATCTAATCAAATTAATATTACACTTAATCGTAATAGTGACAATTTTGTCGAACTGGAAAGTCAATTCATTAGCTCTTTGGAGCCAGGATGGGATTTTATTAAAAATATACCAAATATTACAAAAAGAACAATAGAACCCAACGTAACTGTGAAAAGTAGAACTATAAAGTTATATCCATCAGAAAATACGCCAAACACATTCTATTCCATTGATGGAGAAGAGTATGAGCCACGACCAATAAAAGTGTCTATTGTTCCAAATGCAATTAAAGTTTTTTGTTGAAACAAAATACATACAATATTTACTGCATTTTATTTAAAATTGGAAATAAAAAAAAAATAAAACATTTTTAGATTCTTAGTAAAGCATAACACATTCACAGCAAAAATTAACAGCGATTTCTTCCCAAATCCATAATTGTGTATAATCTTTAACGTATTCATCTGAAGTTATCAAAACCAGCCTTTCACTCACTTGAATACAAGACCCAGGTTTACGTCGTAAAACTTTGATGGTGAATGATTTCGGTTTACACTTAAAATGGCCATACCAACACCTTTTGGCAATACATTCAATTGAACGAATATATCTTGGAAAATAGTTTAATCCCAAATCAATCCAGTTTATTATTGAAGAACATTCCCACGGCCGAGTTTTAAAGACGTTAGGTTTTCCGTTACTCTCGGTAAATACATTTATGTTTATAGATTTTTTCTTCAGTTTTTTTTGTTCCTTTTCGAAATAGTCAAAATGATTTGTCTCCCAAGCGGGAAAGCTGCCTAGCGATACCACATCATTATCAGCATAAAATGGTATATCAAACGATGATCTTTTTGAACCAATAGTTTTTGCATTATCCTTCGCATTAATTGCTCCAGGTGGATCAATACTCATATAGCGTGGGTTGAAGGCTTGACCCAATATCATACTAAGTGATTTTTGGGATAGTTCAGCACAATAATCCTGCTGCAATGAACACAGAAGCCCTGCAGTGCAACATAATTCGCATATCCAAAACAAACTAAAATTCTTTTGGTAAACAGATATAAAACTCATATTGATTAACAAGATCAATATTGTCACAATTCCATCACAATCTGCATTTAAAAAAAAGAAATTTCTTTACATGAACTTTATATAATAATTATAGTAATAAATTATACGCATTGATGAACTATATGAATTAAATCATTTTTTCTATAAGATAATTGTTCTTAAACTATAATTTCTTACATATTCCTTAAAAGTTATTTAAAATTGTTTCTAAATGAACTTTCAAAGCATATAAATGGCCAAACAAACAATAATCTAGGATAGTATGCAGCGCGGTATATGTATGTACATACATACCTATGGGTATATGTATATATGCAAGTATATATGTACATATATACATATGTACGTACATACAAAAACACATACAACGTACATATGTATATGTATTGTTACGGTAGCCCTTACAATCGTTAATAGATAGGAGGTGAATCGATTACAGGAAGAAAGGAAGGACAGGAGAGAAGAAAAGAAGAGAATTGTTGAATGACCAGCAGAAAAATAATGAAGATAGAATTTTCGCTCTGGGACACGCAGAAAATTATTATATTATAGTTATAAATTATAGGAAAAAGGGATATCAACCGTCGGCAGAAGAAAATCAACAACAGTGGCAACAACAGCAACAGCTGTGATAGCAGCAACAACGGGTACAGTGGCAACAACACTGACACCGGCTGTTGAAAAGCAGCAACGACAACGGCAGTCGCAGCAACCACTTGCGATACAAGCGTGAGTGCACGTCTGTCTAAATATTCATTGTTTTTAATAGATCATAATGTTAGTAGTATATATTAGGCCAATTTCTGTTAATTAATTATATAGTTGTAAATTAAAAATTAATTGTTAAGTTGTTATTTAGGGTGAGATGGTGAAAGTGGGGAAAGTCTGGATAGGGTGTCGGTATAAAGTATCAAGCCGTCAAATGGCTGGGTGGGCGTCGCAAGATGGAAGAACATCTGTCTATCTAATCCTTGCCAGTGTATTGTCCGTTTAGGTGTTGCGAGAAGCAAGTCTGAATATAAATCCATAATACAAATATTTTGTTAACCGACCCGCCAAATATCGAGGTCTTACTCATCCCTGGGTATAGCCGATAGCTAGCCGGCAATCGATACTTGGCTGTAACTGCCAAGTCGGTTCATAACAGTATGTAAACATGTGTATTTATTTTTTATTTGTTATTTTAAATACATACGTATGTTTATATATTTGTTATTTTAAATATATATGTTTATATATTTTACATTTAACATATATTAATATATTTTATTTATAAGTGCAAACATTTTTCTGTTTAAGGGACTGTGATCAGATTTGCATTGAAATATATTCTTTGTATACTTCTTGATCATAAAGTCAAGTTCAATGATCTTATTTCTACCATGATAAATAAATCGATGTGATAAAATTTTTTGAAGTTAAAATAAAACAAGTAGACAAAGCTACAGTCGTGTGTACTTCAAGTGCAGTAAAATACCCTCGACAGTAAATACTGTGATGAAACAGATCGCGATTCGCGCTCGCTCGCACTCGCCTTGTTAACTCTGCTGATATGCTCTGAAGGCATTGCGTTGACAACTCTAGTTTCCGACCTCTAGCCAACGCATCGAAAACCTGATTTTTCGTCAAAACTAATTGTTTAATAACTGTTTTGTTTCTTAATCAATCGATACAATTTTTAAAGAATACTATTGATGCTTAAAAGTCCGCTTAAAAAATAGCAGTCCCTAGCCTTTGTAGCTGAGTTATTAAAAGCTTCAAATGGATTTCAAAGTATTGTGGGTGAATGGGGCGGGGCAAATTATTTCCGCTATAACTCATGTGCAGGACAGATACTTTGTGGGGCCTCCTTCTTCCTGTTATGCACATTTGCACAAAGTTAATATTCCCTTTTTTATCCATTTTCAATGGGTACAGAGCATAAAAATTGTCAAATGAAGGGGGGGGGGTTGGAGCTTTGAAATATCATTTGATTAAATTTTCATTTTAAAAATTTTTATTTTTTTACATTTCGAATAATATGAAGATGAATATGAAAAAAGCCTTCTGAAAGTCATGGAATTTTAGTGGAAGTTTATAGTGATCATGGTCTAGCCGAAAAAAGATCGTGTCAAAAGTGGCTTGCACGGTTCAAAAAAGTCAATTTTGATTTAGAAGACGAAGAAGGACCCCGAGCGCCATAATTTTGAGGATGAAGCATTGGGGACATTACTCAATGAAAAACGCAGATGAATATTGCAGATAGCTTGGAGCTACTCAACCAACCGTCTGCTACAATTTAAAAGCAATGGGAATGATTCGTTATGTAGACAGTTAAGTACCGTATGAACTGAAGTATGAATTGTAACTGGTGCTGAAAAGTGGGTATATTAGAAATTTCTACCTCATCCACTGCATAGCCCATAGATTGCTCCTTCTGATTACCATCTTTTGCTATGGAATGCTTAGGAAAGATCAATTAATGGATATAAAAAAAGCCAATTTTTCAGAATTTATAAACTTCAAGAACTTATTTATAAGAACTTTTTAATATTAAGGTACATTAAATAATGTACAAAATATCCGAATGTAATTAATCATTCTATACTTGATCAAAAGTTCATAAATGTTTAAAAAATTAATTTTTTATTACGCAGAAGCCTAACACCTCGCTTAAGGAATTTTAATTGTTTATTTTATTAATTATTGAAAGTTGTTTTCCCTTTTAAACTGGACTCCCTTTCCAAACCTTTGGGGCGCGACCCTCGCCAGTTAGGGTTAATTAATATTTAATGTTTATTAAATATAATTGCATCCTTAAAGTTTAATTGGGCAACGATAACAAGCCGATGATTGTTAATACACAGATTTGGATTTGAATTTGATAATATACATTCCGTTATATGTCTAAAAATAAAAAACCTTACCGAGTAATACATTTTTGTCTTTACAGGTACAAAAAATTCTTTAAAAATGTTAATTGGTAACTTGATTATTTCAATCCCGCCCTTTGAAGTGTACTTCACTTATCAACTTTATGCTTCCTAAAGGGTATCTATAGTTTTCAGCTGATTTCGATTAATAGTATATAAAGTTAAGTGGATAATTAATATAATTATTGAGTACAAGAGTAAGATAGAAAGAGAAAACAAGTTAAAACTGCAATGGACTAAATTCAGAAAAATGTATAGGTCTCAATTGCTTTTATATAATACTAAACGAATAAAATTAAAACTAAACTGAATTTTTTCGATCCTATTAACTCTGCCAAGTTCAATTCGATCGACACTGTATCTAAACGTTAAACGTAAGAGTACGATTGAATAAGTTATTTTTAATCGTTGTGCAAACATGACTAAAACTTTCTTGCTTGTTTCAAAGTTGTTAAATATCTAAAGCATCTGTTAGAACAACCATATATTTTTATATTCTTACATTTACTAGTTTTACTTTTATTAATTACATAATTGAGTTATAAGATATTGGACAAAGCCAAACTAAGAAAACAACAGTTGTATTGAGAGGTGTTAAGCAATCTCAAGAGGGTCAGTGAAGATATTGTAGTTTTTCTTGTTTTCTTATTTCGGAAATTAAAAATTAAATTAAATTAAATTAAAAATATAAAAAACGTATAAACTCTGTTTGAGTTGAATCCTCAGTGATGCAGTCAATAAACTCCCCTCATGTCCCAATCATTTACTTTTATATCATGTACGAACTATAACTAATAAAACTATGACTAATTCATATATTCAAT